>CAAKHD010004661.1:140452-159571 GCA_901007705.1 Fistularia tabacaria
ATCACGCAGCAATTAAAAAAAACGGGGGGGGGGGAGGGGGGACCTCCACAGCAACGTTAACGCCGTTTTTAACGGAATCTTTTTTAATTCCCCCCCCCAAAAAAAAAAAAAAAAAAAAAAAAACAGAAACCACAAGGAAAAGTGAGACGTAGGGGTGCTTTCCTTGAGTTGTTTATATTGACAACATCACTGTGCGGAGGAGCGGTTGGGCCAAAACTCCAGTCTGCTCTGACAGTGACATTACAGTAACAGGAGGAGAGATTCTGACAGGGGAGATCAAATTCGTCTATGCTTGAGATCTATTTATTGGTAACCATTTATTATCTACTATTTGCAACCGGGTTTGTGGTTGGACATGTCGGTGAAAATAACTCGAGCAATGGGGGCTGATTCTAAAGGGGTTACCATGGGGACTGTGGTCGTGGCACGTGGTAATCGGAGGTGGAGAGAACACCTTCACGGGAAGTGGAGCAAAGGACAATGCTGATGGAAACCTCCGTTTTTCTGCTTCCAATTGGTGGAAATGATCTGGAACTGTCTGGAAATGGAAAATGGTTCATCGAATCAGCAAGCGCTCAGAGACACATATCCTGCTAATCGATTTTGATCAACTGAACTACCCAACCGGAGCTGTGGATAAGCCATTATGGATGAGGCAGTTGACTCCTCACATGACTTTTAGGAATTGTCTGTCAAACTGTAAACAGTGTTAAATCGAACTGATAATTTAATTTTGTATTAATTCACCAATCCATCAATTCATTCATCCATCCATCTATTCATTCATTTATTTTCTGTACTTATTCAGATTGCTGAAACCGGAGAGAGCTTCACACAGATAGCCTCCAGTTGGAACTGAACCAGGGAACCACTTGCATTGAGGCGGAGTCTGTGGTGCCCCAAACAGAGAGTATTAGCACAAAATATCCAGTGTTGATATCTACACACACATACATCACCTATCCTCAATTTTACTTCACAATCAATAGTTTTTTTTTTTCTGATGCTGATTCTGAACTAGAACAAACAACTTCCCCGAATAAGAACATATAGTCGAAGTATGGACTGATAGTACATAGTTATTATACTATTTGGTTGGTATGAAAGACAAAATAATATCACCATGTTGCCATTAAAACACAACTATTTATTTTATTGAATACATATGTATTTAATCAATGCAGCCTCAGGGCGGCACAGGCCAGTCTCCTGGAGCCAGACTCGGAGGGGCACCGTCTAGTGTCTCCCTGAGCCGGTCCCAAGCCTGGATAAATGCAGAGGGTTGCGTCAGGAAGGGGATATGGCGTAAAACTTTTGCCAAAACCAAATATGCGAATCGAACCTGAGAATTTCATACCATATCGGTCGAGGCCCGGCTTAACAACGACCGCCATTGGTGCCAATAATCTACAGGGTACCAGTGGAAATTGGGCTACTGTGGGTCGAAGAAGGAGAGGAGGAAGGTGTGTTTGGAAGCAGAGAGAGAGAGAGAGGAGGAAACGCAAGAGTCTGGGACTGAGAGTAGGCACTCAGAATATTGGGACGATGACAGGAACAAGTGGAAAGTTGGTTGACATGATGCAGAGAAGGAAATTGGATATAATGTGTGTCCAGGAGACCAGGTAGGAAGGTAGTAAGGCTTAGGAGCAGGTTTTAAGTTTTACTATTATGGTACTGACAGGAAGAGAAATGGAGCAGGAGTTATCCTGAGGGATGAGTTTTTTAGGAATGTTCTGGAGGTGAAAAGAATGTCAGATAGACTTATGAGTCTGAAACTGGAAGTTGAAGGTGTGATGTTCAATGTTGTTAGTCGCTATGCCCAACTGGTGGGATGTGTGTTAGAGAAAAAGGAGAGGGAGAAGTTTTGGAATGAGTTAGATGAAGTGATGGATGGAAAAAGGATGGGAATGGCTATAGTAAATACTTTTTTCCAGAAAAGACAGGAACATAGGGTAACTTATAAGAGCGGAAGTAGGACCCCGCAGGTAGACTAGATCTTGTATCGACGAGGTAATCTGAAAGAGGTCAGTGACTGCAAAGTAGTGATGGGTGAGAGTGTAGCCAGACAACATAGGATAGTGGTCTGTCGGATGACTCTGGTGACAAGGAAGATCAAGAGGACAAATGACAGATGTCCAGATGACTGGACAACTGCAGCTAATGTGATCAGGGAGGAAGTGTCCAGGAGAGTCAGCGGTTGAGTTTCTGGCTAGATTATTCAACAGGATTTTAGAATGTGAGAAGATGCCTGAGGCACGGAGAAGAAGTGTGATGGTACCCATTTTCCAGAATAAGGGGGATGTGCAGAATTGCAGTAATTATAGAGGGATAAAGTTGATGAGCCATACAATGAAGTTATGGGAAAGACTTTGAAAATGCTAAAAGAGAAGTACAGAGAAGGTCAGAGGGAGCTGCACTGCGCTTTTGTAGACCTCGAAAAAGCATACAACAGGGTGCCGAGAGAAGAACTCTGGTTTTGTATGAGGAAGTCTGGAGTAGCAGAGAAGTATGTTGGACTGTTCCGGGATATGTATGCTGGTTGTGAGACAGTGGTTAGGTGTGCTGTAGGTGAAACAGAGAAGTTCAAGGCAGAGGTGGGACTTCATCAGGGATCAGCTTTGAGCCCCTTCTTATTTGCTGTGGTGATGGACAGGCTGACAGATGAGGTTAGACAGGAATCCCCATGGACCATGATGTTTGCAGATGATATTGTGATCTGTAGTGAGGGCAGGGAACAGGTGGAGGAACATCTTGAGAGTTGGAGGTTTGCTCTGGAAAGGAGATGAATGAAGCTTAGTCGCAGCAAGACAGAATATATGTGTGTGAATGAGAGGAACCCTGGTCGAATGGTGAGGCTACAGGGAGTGGAGATCATGAAGTTGGAGGATTTCAGGTACTTAGGGTCAACAGTTCAGAGCAATTGAGAGTGTGGAGAAGAGGTTAAGAAAAAGGTTGGAATGGGTGGAGAAAAGTTTCAGGAGTTACCTGTGATAGAAGAATACCTGCCAGAATGAAAGGAAAGGTGTACAAGACAGTGGTGAGATCCGCGATGATCTATGGTTTGGAGACAGTGGCACTGAACAAAAGACAGGAGGCAGAGCTGGATGTAGCAGAGACGAAGATGTTGAGGTTCTCTTTGGGAGTGACGAGGATGGATAGGATCAGGAATGAGTCCACCAAAGGGACAGCACATGTTAGATGTTTTGGAGAGAAGGTCAGAGAAGCCAGAGTGAGATGGTTTAGTCATGCACAGAGGAGGGATAGGGACTATATTGGTAGACGGATGCTGGAATTGGAGATGCTAGGCAGGAGGTCTAG
This sequence comes from Fistularia tabacaria, assembly GCA_901007705.1. NCBI lineage: Eukaryota > Metazoa > Chordata > Actinopteri > Syngnathiformes > Fistulariidae > Fistularia > Fistularia tabacaria. The sequence goes on from CAAKHD010004661.1 coordinate 143,771, forward strand.
AGGAGGACTGAAGAGAAGATTTATGAACGTAATGAGAGAGGATATGAAGGTAGTTGGTTTGAGAGATGAGGATACAGAGAATAGGATTAGATGGAGAAGGTTGATTCGCTGTGGCAATGCCTGAAGGGAAAAGCCGAAAGGCAAACAAGAAGATTATGTATTTAATCATATGAATATGGATTAACATGGACTTTTTTCTGTTGCTGTTAAAGTCTTCACAGCAAGTGATAAAGGCAACCACATGCAAAAAGGAGACCCACACAGACATGGGGAGAACACGCATTTCAACAAGACATTTCTACATGTAAACTAGGAGGATGTGGGCATGTTCCTGTGGGGAGTGGATTTCTTAATCAGAACTGATCATTGCTTTGATTTCAGATCCCAATATTGTAAAAATTAGAATTGCTTTGAATGGTTAGACCATATTTCTCTCATGAAAATAGTTTCATCATTTCCTCATTGTCTTTTGCTGATGCATTAGGACATTCTAGTCTCTGCAGCAGACTTACACCTAAGACAAATGTTCTCGGCCTATAGAGACCTTTCATACCTTTTCAAAGCACCTTAGGCAAGATACCATTCACCCATTCACTCACATACAGATGGCGGCATAGCTGCCATGTAAGACACTAGCCAACTTGGGGTGCAGTTGCTTGCCCAACGACACTTTGGCATGTGCACAGGAGGAGCCGGGATTACGAACAACCATTGGAGGGACGTCAACTCTACTAACTGAGCCACAGCCACCTCATTTTACGTTGCAGTGACACAGGAGGGCCGAGGCTTGCATGATGCTGGATATGACTTAATGGGAACAGGAAAGCACTGGTTTGTGATTTAATTTTTTTTCTTTGATTCACACTGACAATGGAGAAATTAGTTCTCTTAAAAGGTAAATTTGGCAATTCATCATATGAAAAAGAGTTCATTGCTAAATGCCAAATAATTCCACGGTTTATAAAATGATATCTAAAGGTGTAATCTATCATTCAAAATGTACAGTCTTACATTATCCACAAAGAAAAGTGCCCTTTGTTTTTTTTCCGAGTTTGTCACAGAATTTGCTTTTCTCAGGTGCCTGTTTTCAGATGGTCATCAGTGACGTTATGGTCCTGGACCCCAGCGGCACCTCATAAGATCTGCTCTAGTTATTATATAACTGGTGTGGGCAGCCAAGCCCATGAGACACTATTGGCTCAGTAGCATGTGCTATATTCCTCTGTTGTTTATAGAAACTGATTGCGGTTAACTCAGTTGTCTGTAAGCAATTTTGCAGTGATGGTGAAGGAATAGAAGCATCTGTTATCCCGATTAAAACACATTGAGTGGTATACAATTTACATAAATATCTATGTTTAGGCCTACATTTCATTGCTGCAATTTGTATAATGTGTATGCATGATTATTTATAATAAGATATCAACTTAATGTACCCCCCCCCATCAAAAATGATCCTTTTACAGCTAGTGTGGAACATTTTTCCTCTGCTGTGAAGAGTTGTTTAAATGCAAAGTGTGACACCAGCAGCCTGCTTTCACATCCCCAATGAAAGTGTATATATTTTCTCTGTATTTATTTAAAAGGCAGGCATATGAGCTCGGCTTTTGGGATTATGGACATTTCGAAACAAATGCTGGCCTCGATATTCAGCAGAAACACATTCTAAGACAAACAATTGCAAAACATCATTGAATGCAGGCTGCAGACTTGCACTGTTTATGCCGTTAATGGAGCCTAAATGGCTCCATTACATGAGTGACAGCAAAATGCATTGTTAAAGTAAAGTTATTGTATTTGATAAATAAAGACTGATTGTTTTAGAAGGCAGTTGTCTTGAGCAGCTAACCCTAAGAACCACACTTTCATTTGGTTGTTTAGGCTTATGTCTCTTTGGCAAGTCCTGATTAGTGATTAGCATAATATAATGTTTAGAATAGATAAAACATAGCTGCAATAATCTAGTTTCAGACAGAAAGCCCTGGACCAGTGCCCATGCTGTGTTCAGGCAATAGAACATTATCCATGGACAGTGTTTACATGAAGCCACAGACTTAGACACTCACTGGTTGGCAAACAACCAATCAAAGTTAAGAACTGCACATTAGTCAGTGCCTCTACATTATTGTGAAATATGATTAAATCAATGCATTATGAATTGAACCATGTCAGACAATATACCCATAGAACTGAATATATGACCAAACCTCATAGATTAAAAGCCTTGGACCTATAATATTATGCCAATTTAGATGTCTTTATTGAGTTCAGAAAAACCTCTCCCAGTCACTGATAATATGGGCAACAATGGGATATCTATCTATCTATGTATTTATCTTTCTATGTGCATATAAAAATATGTATATATACAAACATCCGAACATAGTCATACTCTGAGAAAACTTTCCCAAACAGGATGATTTTATCAAACAATGGTAGAAAAAAGTGATAGTTATAAATGCTGAGTAGATTTTGACACACTGCCTAATTACTAGGGTGTCAAATTATAATTGGTTTAATAACAAGGCAAGGTGTTGTTCACTTCCACATAAAAAAAAATAATTATATCTTGTTACGCATTATGTTATTAATGCATTGAAGCATGAGTCCAGAAAAGTATGCCAAATATGTAAAAAACTAACTAACAAACATATAAACAGTATTTTTTGCAATTCTTTTATCTAAAGTTCACCTAAGATGACCCATATACTGCTCCATACCCAGAGAAATAAATCATTAGGAGATACCATGGCATTATAAATCTTAGAGAAGGACAAAGATTTTGTTCTTAGTTTTGCAGGGAAATACCTCAGAGTTACAATCTGCTGGATTGTTAAAATTGGTCACTCCCAGTTTTCATGTAAGGATAGATTTTGACGTACTGTAGAGCATGAAAGCTAAGAGATTTTCTTCTCTCCTCCCACAGTACATTAATTGTACATGGGTGCCTTGCAGGCACTATCTGCCTGGTGTTTTTTTTTTTTCTGGCATGAGGCATCTACCACATCTTGACAATTGTGTTTGAGGCAGCCATGTGCATGCATACTCTCTTCAGGGAAGATCTGTGTTAAACAAAAACACCATTCACAACAGAGTTTAGGACCATGCTCAGGATCCATATGTGAGACATTACAAAGCAACACAAGAGCATCACATGATCTTCAACAGAGGGTCGGGCAGGCGGGGTTTTGGTAGAAAAATAACTTTATCCATCAAGCATGCCATAAGGTAAAATATTATCGTCACATGAGTCCGTAAGTGGGTCAGACTGGAAAAAAATATCGTACTTTATTGATCATGAGGTTATGGTCGACAACATTTATGGTAAAGTCACTAAATTGAAGTAAATGTGAATAAAACACCTCAAAATACTGCATCCCCTAAGAGTTGTCCTCATAGTAATTCCTTAATGTCTGACGCACTCTTGTTGTCGTCAAATTTAGCTTTGTCTTTTCATTGGTTCAATCTGTTCCAGTCGTCTTTTCTGTTTGTCTTTTGGGTGATCTTATTTATTTCCAGATGATTTGTCATATCATCTTATCATTACTAATCTTAAGGTTAGAAAATCTGTAGACGTATGAGTTACGAACAAGGACATGAAATTACCAGGTTGATCGCTTCGCAGAAACAGTAAGCCAAGTATAGTTGTTAGATAACAGTTACATTCACCTGCATAGTTGATAGTGAAAATTGGCAATCGCTGATTCCATTTTTTCTTTTTGTTTTGTAAACTTTAGTTTGGTTCCCTATTTTAAAGTTATAATCATTCTTTCATTTATTCATTCAGAATATAAATGGTCTCTTCAATTGTGAGAGACAGGAGGAGCCAGGGATCGAGCCACCAAACACCCCAAAAGGAAGGAGGGATGTTAAACATTCACGTTTGTTTCCAATGGCTGTAAATCCATTGTTTGAGATGGCCATTGAAAGGAGCAAAAATTGTTTTGTTTTCTAGACACGGCCAATACTAAGTGAGCTGTCTACAAGTATAATAGCGCTCAAAAAAAAATCACATTTAATTATTATTTGTAAAATTTCAGTTAAAGATAACCACCCCGATTCCTCCCAGTAGGAAGTCTTGCTTCGTTTCACATTTATATCTTACAATTCTTTTCATTCAAAATTCTTACCCTTACACCCTCTGTCCTATCATTTCTCTGCCCTCAACCTCATTTCTCAACAGAAAATCTTTGTTTCCCTTTCTCAGCTCTGTGATTGCGTCCGCCTCCTTCTAATTCTCCAGTAATCCATCTGAGAGAACCTACTCCATTCAACCAGCTTCCAATCCATCATCACCTACTGCTCTGTATGCTCCTGGTGAGAGGTTTAATTTTCATGCATTGCCTCATACTCCACTGCCACTGGTCTCCTCACCCTGGGGGGTCTTATCTGATTCTAACACTCACTTCCAGAGTCTAGTTCTTCTTCTTCTTCTTCTTCTTCTTCTTCTTCTTCTTCTTCTTCTTCTTCTTCTTCTTCTTCTTCTTCTTCTTCTTCTTCTTCTTAATCTTCCTCTTTTTCTGATGATCAATAAAAATAGTGTTAAGAATAGTAATAATCATTGTTATTTTCATTTATACATTCATTGCCTCTTTGTCATGCTGGGTTTGTTCGTGGCCGTCGTTGCCTTCTGCTGTTCCCCTTCTGAGTCTGTCTGGGGGTCTTCCTCTCAGTCTCTATGTATGCTCTCATGCTCTCAACCTTGCCTCCTCAAGTTACCGGCCCCATCGGGTGGATGTCAGTGCCGTTCTGCCGGGTCTCCCCGTACCGACCTTGCTTCTTCAAGGCCAATTCGGGGATACCTCTGTCCTCCTACCTGGACTGTCTCTCCTACCCTCACCTGTTTGAGTACATGTTCACTTGCTGCTGGACCCTAATACTGTTTTTTTTGAACACCATTTCTCTTGGTCTTGTGTCTTGTGTTGTGTACACACCCCAAATCATGACAGCTCTCATCTTGAGTTTTGCACATGTCTTTTATAATGTATAAAAGTACTGTGTTACTGTATCCTTGGTAACACCCTGTTCACAATTTGTCTGGAATAAGGGTTGTACCTCATTCTCCTTTTACTCCCATTACAGTCAACCCCTCCATAAAATTAAACTTTACCACTTTCAAAAGTCAGTGAGAATATAATTTTGAATGGATACCAAATATAAGGTTGGAATCTAATAGGGAAATATAATTATCCCTTTAAACCTCACTGACTTTGTCTTCTAACTCCCAAAGGCATATCATATTTGAGCAAGGGGTGATACATTTAAGAAGAATACAATAGAATCAAAGGTTCACAAAAATGGCTTATGAGTTTCAAAAGATGTATCGCAGGGAGCATATCAACAAACTACATGACAGCCTGGTGCAACAGCTGCAACAAACCAACAAAAGCCCTCTAGCATGTTGTGAAAACAGAAAAGGCATTATTGGTACTGAACTGCCATCACTGGACTATCTTCACAAAACACCCTGTGTAAGGCGGGCTAAGAATATTATATTACATAATCAACACTTCACAATCCTGTCACCATCTGTATCAGTTCCTCCCATAAGGCAAGACCAACAGAACATTTTGCACAATTACAAAACAAAAGTTCAAGCACCAACTCCTGTATCGTAAGGAGGATGTTGTGAATCGTTGCAATTTTGCAGCTTAACACTCAGCTCAATCATGACGTACTTGACATTGATAGTTTTTGAAGCATGATTTCAAATTGGTCTGAACGATAAGCTGTCAATTGCTGTCATGCAGCCTCAGTGTGGCACAGGCCAGTGTCTCCTGGAGACAGACTCGGGGGGGGGCACCATCCAGTGTCTCCCTGAGCCTCCCTTTTGCCAAAACCAAATATGCGAATCGAACCTAAGAATTTCATACAAGATTGGTCGAGGCCGGGCCTTAACAACGACCACCATCAGTGCAGATAACCTACAGTGGGCTACTGTGGGTCGAAGAAGGAGAGGAGGAAGGCGTGTTTGGAAGCAGAGAGAGAGAGAGAGGAGGAAAGGCAAGAGTCTGGGACTGAGAGTAGGCACTCAGAATATTGGGACGATGACAGGAACAAGTAGAAAGTTGGTTGACATGATGCAGAGAAGGAAGGTGGATATAATGTGTGTCCAGGAGACCAGGTGGGAAGGTAGTAAGGCTTAGGAATAGGTTTTAAGTTTTACTATTATGGTACTGACAGGAAGAGAAATGGAGCAGGAGTTATCTTGAGGGGTGAGTTTTTTAGGAATGTTCTGGAGGTGAAAAGAATGTCAGATAGACTTATGAGTCTGAAACTGGAAATTGAAGGTGTGATGTTCAATGTTATTAGTGGCTATGCCCCACTGGTGGGATGTGTGTTAGGAGAAGGAGAAGGAGAAGGAGAAGTTCTGGAATGAGTTAGATGAAGTGATGTAGATTATCCCCAGAGATGAGAGAGAGCACCAATTGGTGCAGACTTCATTGGACATGTTGGTGCAGGCAATAGAGGTGATGAAGAAGTGATGGGCAGGTTTGGTAGCCAGGATAGGAATGCAGGGGGACAAATGGTGGTAGACTGTGTAAAACTTCAGCTGATGTGATCAGGGAGACTTGGTGGGTGTGTCGCCTGGAAAGAAAGGAGACAAGGAGACTTGGTGGTGGATGAGGAGGTGCAGGAGTGTATACAGAGCAAGTGGTTGGCAAAGAAAAAGTGGGACTCTGAAGGAACAGAAGAGAACAGACAGGAGTACAGGGCAATTCAGCGTAAGATAAAGATAGAGGTTAAAAAAGGAAAAACAAAGGGCGTATGATGACTTGTATGCTCGGCAGAACAGTAAGGAGGGAGAGAATGATTTATTCAGGTTGGCAAAACAGAGAGCTAGAGATGGAAATGTATTGACAGATGCTAGAAGAGTGATGGGAAAATGGAAAGAGTACTTTGAAGACCTGATGAATGAGGAAAATGAAAGAGAGGGAAAGTTAGAAGAGGTGACAATTTTAGACCACAAAGTAGCAGAGATTAGTAAAAGTGAAGTGAGGAAGGCATTGAAAAGGATGAAGAGTTGAAAGGAAGTTGGTCCCGATGATATACCCTTGGGGGGTATGGAAGTGTCCAGTAGAGTCAACGGTTGAGTTTCTGGATAGATTATTGAACAGGATCTTAGAATGTGAGAAGATGCCTGAGGAATGGAGAAGAAGTGTGATGGTGCCCATTTTTAAGAATAAGGGGGATGTGCAGAATTCCGGTAACTATAGAGGTGAGGTGATGAGACATACATGAAGTAATGGGAAAGAGTAGTGGAAACTAGACTGAGAGCGGAAGTCAGCATTTGTGAACAGCAGTGTGGCTTCATGGCTAGAAAGAGTACTACAGATGCAGTATTTGCTTTGAGAGTACTAATAGAGAAGTACAGAAAATGTCAGAGGGAGCTGCATTGCACTTTTTCAGACCTAGAAAAAGCATTAGACAGGGTGCCGAGAGAGGAACTCTGGTAATGTATGAGGAAGTCTGGAGTAGCAGAGAAGTATGTTAGACTGGTGCAGGACAGACCTACCCGTGCCCCTGTCATTGGCCTAGCTTGCCTTGTCGACCTGTTCAAAAAAAAAACAAAGCTAAGCACCGCCACTCTGGTCCTGCACTTCTCTTGCAGAGATTCTTCCTCTTGCAGAGATTCCTTCTCAAATAATTGTAGCACCATTATGCATGGCGCTTTTGTAGACCTCGAAAAAGCATACAACAGGGTGGCGAGAGAGGAACTCTGATATTGTATGAGGAGGTCTGGAGTGGCAGAGAAGTATGTTAGACTGGTGCAGGACATGTATGCTGGCTGTGAGACAGTGGTGAAGTGTGCTGCAGGTGTAACAGGAAGTTCAAGGTGGAGGTGGAACTTCATCAGGAATCAGCTCTGAGCCCCTTCTTGTTTGCAGTGGTGATGGACAGACTGACAGATAATGTTAGACAGGAATCTCCATGAACCATGATGTTTGCAGATGACATTGTGATCTATAGTGAGAGCAGGGAAAAGGTTTAGGAAAATCTTGAGAGGTGGAGGTATGCTCTGGAAAGGAGAGGAATGAAGCTTACTCTCAGCAAGACAGACGACAGAATATATGTGTGTGAATGAGAGGAACCCTGGTGGAACGGTGAGGCTACAGAGAGTGGAGATCAAGAAGTTGGAGGATCCATTAGAGGGACAGCACATGTTCGATGTTTTGGAGAAAAGATCAGAGAAGCCAGCCTGAGATGGTTCAGTCGTATACAGAGGAGGGATAGTGAATGCATTGGTTGAAGGAGGCTGGAATTGGAGCTGCCAGGCAGGAGGTCTAGAGGAAGACCGAAGACAAGATTTATGGATGTAGTAAGAGAGGATATGAAGGTAGTTGGTGTGAGAGAGGAGGATATAGAGAATAGGGTAAGGTGAATTTCATAAGGTCTGTAAAAGATATAACAATTAATAACTTAAAACTATAAGCAACTTTTTTGTTACAAAACAACAAGCACCCTTAGTTGGTACCATGCCCACTTCCGTTAACAGTAGCTGACAATCAGCCCAATGGCTTGCCTTAATATGGAGGCTTGAGTAACAATAAATACTTTTCCCTGAAGGGCAATTGAAAGTTGTTAATTTTATTTTAATATGAAAATAAGGGGTCAGGTCATTTTTCAGATCATTAAATATATTGGTCATGTCTGACAATGTTTTTATACAATTTAAACAAATAGATTTTGACAGAAATGGGGAATTTTAATTGTTTAACTGTATCCCGTTGTAGATCTATACACTTGAAAAATTGAGACACATGGTATCTGGAATATGAAGGTAGGTGGCGTGAGAGATGAGGATACAGAGAATAGGGTTAGATGGAGAAGGTTGATTCGCTGTGGCTACCCCTGAAGGGAAAAGCCGAAAGGAAAAGAAGAAGCTTTCTGGAATAAATCATAAAATTGGCATTCCATTGGTTTACAGACTACTCAACAGGCTATTGAAGCTGAAATTTTGAATTCACTTTTCATGAAAATTCCACTGTCAATAACATACATGTTTCAGATGAGAGGATTTTTTCAATCTGTGCCCCAAAGCTCAAGAAACTGAAACAAATTAGGGTAATAAACAAATACAAGACTGTGTTAATGATGTGTATTACGTTACTAAACCTTTACGATTGCATTGTTGAGAATATTTCACATTTATCATTTACTTATTTTTTAATAATTCATTTAAATGGCAGCTGCATTGCCACCTGTAACAGATTAGATTGTCTGTCTGACTTGTATGGGAAAGAATTCCATTGGAGATTTTCGCAGATTAAATACCCCAAATAATTTTGTTCACTACTCTTGTGTACAGAGAAATACAAGAGCTGTCAGATTTCTGAGATCTCTCACCTATCAGTTGAAACGGAATGACAATACAAAGGACACCACGCCAAGCTATACCACAAACAGGGCTACAGGGAAAATCTGTGACCATGGCAGTGCAGAGCCTTCCCCACTTTACAGAAATTCCCCATTGATCAATGAAAGCTCTTTGAGACAGTCAGAGGTGGAGGTGAAGGAGCCTGTGCTTTGAGGCTCTTGATGCCAACAGTGATTTCGTGAAACAAATATGGGAAAATTCAGGATTACTGATCGCCTGTCATTAAGTCCCAGTCCCCCTCAAGGGAAGCCAGAGAAACCAGGAGGATGAAGATAAAACTGGTCATAAATGTCCAGTATTAAGGATTTAAGTGTATAAAGGAAACCGACTAGACAAAAGATTCCTCCCAGTTCAACTTGACTATCCAGCTCTAAGTACAGGTTGCTCTCATCACTACCTCTGACACATAGAATCAGGCAAATGGGTGGTAAGGCCATGCAGTAATTACATCCAGTACGTTTGAAAGTAGGGGATTTCATGTGAGGCACATTGTCAAGATTCCTGATTTTATTCTGGACTTTTGTTATTTACTTATGTATTTTGTAGTTGAGTTTTCATGTGCAGCTGGGATTCCCCACTCTTTGTGATTACTGGCGCCACCCCACTGTGGCTCATTATTGATTAGCTCTTTATAGGCCTTTTGTTCCTGCTCCAGTTGTCAGATAATCATTGTCCTGTCTCAAGCAATTCGTTTTTTGTTGTTTTTTGTGAGTATCCCTGATTCTTGACCTCGGGTGGTGTTCTAAATTTGTTTGATTCGCTCTGCTCTTCTTCTCATTGATAGCTGTTGTCTCTGATTTGGAGTTTCCAAGTTAGACCCCAAAATAAAAATTCCATATTATAAGTTCTCAAATTTTAAGAGACGTGTTTTTGTCTCTCTATTTCTCTCTATTTTTGTCTTCATGGCTGAATATTAATAACAATCCTCCCTGAAGAAGATAATTAACGTTCTTATGTTGTGTATATACCAGCATTCCTCTGCAATATTCCAGCAATCCTCTGCAAGAGCTGGCAATGTATAGAGCAAAGACCCCATGCACATTCACTGAAACATTGTGTGCTGTGTCTATACGAAGCACATTGCTTTCGTGGATGACGATGTAACAGCTGTTGACAGTAAAGCAGCAAGATATTTTTACATGGTTTTTGGACAGCCAGAAAATTTCCCTGTCATAATCAAACTAAATTGTGAGGAAACATATAGTGGAGCCTCGATAGGAAACTTTGCTAATGGTCACTTTGATGGAATTTGAGATTATTTTATTTTTAAAACTAACTTTTTGTTCTATTCCATTTTCTAACATACATTTGGGATGTTTTGAGAACAATATGCATTGTTTATGAAATGTAGTGAAAGCTGAATCCAAGTGTATCCCAACTGCAAGTGGATATCAAAATCACAGATGCATGAGGGACTAATCAGATATTGGAGAGAAAAAAAAAGTTGACCAATTATCATTGGTAAGAAATCACCAACATATTGTGAAATGACATCCGAGGGTTACTCTGTTTGAAGACAAACAATCCATTCTGCTGATGTTCCCATCTGCATTGTCTGTGGCTCATTTTCCACTCAAAGAAACAGGGAATTCATCTATTCAGCCGAGCAGAAACTCAATATGCTAACCAGGCAAGGACAGGTGTCTTGTAGTCACTCACCGCTGTGGTAATATAGTGCCATCTTAATTTGGTACAACTTGAGTTAGAAGACCAATTGTGCCATGACTCACATTCTGGAGTGCATCTTCACTTTACAATGAAACCCTTGAACACAGGATGGTTGCTGTACTTTGCGAGGCTGCTTCAGCACAGCAAAGCTGTTTAGACTTTCTGCCATTGCTTGCATTTTGATATAAACTGTTTAGACCTTAACTGATATAGGGCCTGTAAAGGATTGCTGGACGAGAGCATGGCTGGAAACATTTTGGAACTTGAACTCAAGCAAAGCATAAACCAACCATAAATTAGACAAGTTTACAATGAAAACAACATTTATGATAAATAACTTTTCCAGATGAGCTCGGCTATAATGCACAATTAAAATATTTTTCATACATTTATAATAATCAAATAACACTATAGGACATAATACAAACACTTACTGTCTGCCTTTGATAATGAGGTGTAATATAAAGAGTGTGTATTGCTGCTTCTGCCATATTTTGAATAAGACACAAATAAAGCGAATGCAGCTTTGCACAGGCTACAAAGGCTTATCATTGTTTATTTTTTTCCATGTTATCCATTTAACTGAAACTTTAAGTCATTGTGTTAATTGTGTTACTGTAGTAAGAATGTGTCATCTTCCACTTAACAATTCTTTGCTACTCTTTCTAATAGAATTAGATTATTCTGAGGACATAGAAGGCATGCAATACACTTAACATACAACTGAACAAACAACATTATTAATTTTCCTTCACACGATGCTTACACATTTTTCTAGCCACTCCGACCAAAAATGTGGAATACTGGGGTTTTAGTATTGGATGCTTTTACATTGTTCAGCCAGATTTTTTAGTTGTCCTATTTCCTGTTTAGAAGTGTTCAGTTTCGATCCAACAATTCAGATCGATGTCAGAGGTCACTGCATCTTAGTTTGAGAAAAACTCTACTACTTCTTGTTCTACTCTGGATCTTCTTCAACATTCGAATTGAACATCTGTCATTTAGCTTTTTGGTTATGTTTCCTGCTGATGCATGATGCATGTTCATGTCATCATAAGACAATAAACTAAGCACACAAAATGTCATCCTGTTAATGCTAAATAATAAATCATACATTTATGATAAATATTTTTTGAGACAATCAGCCCTTGCATTATGTGTTACTGGGGAACATATTAAGAGAGTAATGTTTTACTACCAACCACTGGCCGAGGGTTTTGTTGTGATGTGAAACACTTGGGACATGAGGTTTTACTTTGCTTTGGATAATGAAATCTATCTTGTGCCAAAAAGCTAATGCACCGTTCAAAATGTAATTTCTAAATAATTTTACGGTGCTCAGTTGCCATCAGGAGCCAGACCAGGTCACCGCATTACCTAGGGTTGCTTGGCTGTATGCTGGGGGCCATCTGTGAAAGGCCAACAACCCATAATGCAGCCAAATTGACCAGCAGCTCCTAAATTTCCTGTTTATTTGATATAAAGCCATTTTGACTATTGATTAAGAGAGAAGCCTAAGGTCTAGGGATCACAGACTGCAATGATTAAACAAGAAAAACTCATGTTTGAACCCATGAAAGAAAAAAAACAAGAGGGGTAAACCAGATTAGCCACGGATAGAACAGTGTAATGGTGGGCAAAATGGGGAGCCAGGCAGAAGTAGAACAGGAGGTCACAAATAGAGACACGAGAGCAGCCAGAAGATCGCCCTGAGGACTGGTCAGTGCTAAAACAGAATTGATATGGTGGGATGGCCATGGAAAACTGGACAGAAGAGGAAGAAGGCCTGAATGAAATTGGGCAAACCCTTGACAATAGATTGTGCTTGAGATACAGTACATGAGCAGTGCTGAGTCCTCTTTACAATTTTCCTATTTCTCAGAATGGCTGTGATGCAGTTTGTATCTCATCTCTCACATTTGCACATTATGTTATAAGACAGTAAACAGATCAAGAAGAGGTATGAATTGTGACAGGTGCAATATCTAAAGAATTAACATGGGGGTAATGCAGATTCCCAGGTGTGTTAGCTACCTTTTCTTAACTATCACTAACTAATCATGCATCTCCTGCAAGCCCACCTTCCGTCCCCACCCCCCTATCCTTGTTCCACTATTTTATTTTATTTTTGCCATCTGTCCACCAAGGGCCTTCCGGTTAATGCCATAGCAACATAAACATAACAGCTGTTGCGTTTCACTGAGTGCAAGCATTTTCACAAAGAAAGCAAGGGAAAGGGAAATGGAGGAAGAAAAATAAGGACTAACCAGAAGGTCAATCGGAAGAATCGGACACCAGATTTATCAACAAACCTAATCTTTTCTCGAGACCCTGAAGATGACGTGGCAAATGGACAAAATGTTGTACATACCGAGAGCAATAGGTGTTTCATTCATTAAACAAATGCATTAAAATGGTTAGTGAACACTGACCCATTTTCAGTAAACACAGGAATCTCTGCGGTGCTGGCCACATTGCAAGTCAAACTTGAAACAATCAATTTAAAAGTGCCCTGGCAACACAAGTACACACACAACATAATCAAACTATGACTGCATCATTTAAAACTTACCAGAAATGGGATTTAGTGAAGCAAACTGGAAATTTGTTTCACTTAGATGAATCACTCTATAGCAGTGAAATAACTTCAGCATCAAAAGTTGAAAGTAGATATTCGGATCAACATCACATTGTTTCTTTTTTCTAAAGAAAACAACAGTGTTTATCACACCTCATTGCTAGTTAGACCGTGAAGTTATAATATCATGATTGACATTTTTGATCAATTCTGAGACTTCTTATCTATTTTAAAAGTTTTGCAGGCAGAGACTCCTTGAAGGTCTAATAACTTGCTAGTTCTAGGTCTGTGAATGTACCAGAGAGATAATATTTATTTTGCTTTACTTTGTCCCAATTTAAAGTACTGTTAAAACATATATCTTCTGGAATTTAGCCCATATACTTTTTCATAAGGACATGGGCACCATGTCCAGCATTTTATTAAAATCTCTATTTTTCTTTGGGAGGACATTTTCTGAAGTTTTAGTAACAAGAAATATGCAAATCTAATGCTTCAGCTTATGTCACACTTTAACGTGCATTGGGCGACTTCTATATCATTATTTTTTTTTCCATATATTCAGGATAGACATGTACTTTTTAAGTTGATGCATAACATGATATATGAGTCTCCTCCTGATAAATAATTTCCCTGTGGCACAAACAGATGCTCTGCCACTGGCTGAGGCTCACAATCACATTAAACTGACATCAAGGTGAAGGCCATGTTACAGATGAATGACAGCTCATCTCCAAAAGATACAAACAAGTTCACATTTCCTCATTTCTCTCATTCAGCCATACTACACATTCAAAACAAAACTCAACAGTTGTTACAAGTACTTTGATTTTGTCAGATGTTTTTGAGGCGCATATTCATACAAGCTAACTGCCGACTTTAATTCTATAAGTCTCATTTAAAATGTCAACTCTATTATTGGTTCTGATTTGAAGCTGCTTGACAACATACAGACTGTCTCATACACATTTCCACTCATGCTTGGCCTGTTGTTTCTCCTCTCTCCAAATAGATGCTCCATCAATTCCCTTTATACTTGGCTGAGCAACGGGAGTTATGCACTGTCGTTGCATGGCCCTATTTAAAGACGCCCAATGTATAAGCTGTCATTTACAATGATAGATTTAGAGAGTGTGCAGTGCATGTGCATGCAGATGTGTATGTGTGCGTGTGCGTGTACGTGAGAAGGAGAGAGAGAGAGAGAGAGAGAGATTGCCTGATTGCTTGTGGAAATCATATTTGGCACTGGGCTCTTTCGAATTGCAACTTTTTACCAAGAAGGTAAACAAATAAGATGTGGATATCCATTCCAAGCAGTCTTTGTCTAAAATGATGGCTTAAAGACCTTTGTATCTACTTCACCATTTGCTGGCATTTTGGCCTTCACAGATCAATGCTCTTTTGTTCAGTGCAGCCCAAATGTTGTGTTAAAATCAGTAGATGTACGAGTTTTTTCGCTCTGCCAAGAAAAAGATTCTCATTAATGTAATCCTGTATCTCATACTAAGATTGTCTGGGGGAATAAACGTGAAACGGATAAGATTCTTTTATGTTCGATCATGGCATATACCATCGCAGTCCATTGACTGATCCAAAACCTGACATGTTATTAATCTATTGATATTTAGGTTTGCGTTCACTTTAACAGAGCAAGGGAAGAGAGTCTGAGCAATACCTATAATTTTTATTCATAACATGTAAATCCTCAAATAGTTCTGGTCCAATACCTGAGGATAATCTCTGCTGACAATTTAATTTAGTCAAAATATGCAGGAGTTTATCAGTGAGATTAAATCCGTGATGCATCCCATGTTATGAATGTAAGAAATGTCTTGCAGTCAATGTGTGGATGCAAAGGTTTTTGTGCAGCGCTGTACAGTGTTTCTCTTGACTGTGTCTACACTCATGACTCAACACATCTGTCTTTACTCACAGTGTAAAGCTGACATCATCTCCACTCATGCAAGTCACAGCAACCCAGCACCACCAACATCACCACCACCACCACCACCACCACACACACACACACACACACACACACACACACACACACACACACACACACACACACACACACACACCCTCCCTTCCCCCACCACACACACAAAACACACTCAAAGAGAATCTGTTTGAAAAAAAACAGACAAGAGTCAGAATGCGGTGACCAAACAGACAC
>CAAKHD010004661.1:159591-202091 GCA_901007705.1 Fistularia tabacaria
CCCCACACACACACCCACCCCCACACCCCCCCCCACACACACACACACACACGCACACACACACACACACACACACACACACACACACACACACACACACACCGTCTCTTCCCCCACCACAGACACAGGAGACTCTCAAGGAGCATCTGTTTGAAAAAAAACAGACAAGATTCAGAATGCGGTGACGAAACAGGTACACTGAATGTCAGAGGCAAAAGAGAAACATTAATGTCTCTGGCTTGTTTGGTGGCGAGGAAACTAGGTCAGTATTTATTTTTATGTTAATCATTTTTGCTATTAGCCAAACTATCGACGTCAGTAATCACCAAGGATACAGATAAGAACCCAACTGAGGATGTCACACTCTGTTGTCAAGGAAACTGGCCAGAATTGGCCTGATGGCCCTGGCAGCTCAGTCAACTGCTCACCAAATCCATCAGAACCCATACAGTAAATCTGCCTTTTTTTTTTTGCTCTTTCTCCTCAATCTTATTTATTGCCTCAATAAAAAAATAATGTTTTTACCAAATATCAAGGACGTTTATTTGATATTCATACCTTGACAGGTTTTAAACTTGCAACGCTATTTATGTGGGAGTTGTTTTTTTAGTATGGTTTGATTTTATTTATGAAAATTACTCATTTGCGAAGCTATTCTTTTGTACATTCAATCCCTTAATAAAGGTATCTTCACAGTCTGTTTGAGCATTGACCATTTCTGTCAAACATCTTGTAACCGCTGTTGTTTTACCTGTGACAAAGTGCATCACATATAATCAATGAGCAATGAGAATGAAAACAACAAATTTTTATATACTGATGTGCATTTCATTGGATTAAGACAAGAATAGTCCAGGATTGTTTTGTCAGTGAGCATTTAAGTGGGATCACAAAAACATCCAGGGGAGAAGACCATGTGAGTTGGCACAATTCAACGGGCAGTTACAATATTGCATGCTGAAATTGCCCTCCCCACCTCCCCGCCATCCAAAATATGCATTAAAAATCAAAAATGTTCATTACATGAACAACATTTTTTGGGGTCAATTTTATTAACCACCGAAATTTCTCTTCACCTGGTAAATGGGTTATTCTCCCATTGCAAGGCAATAAAACAATAGGCTCTGTGCTCCTTTCCCTGCCAATGTGCAGGTAGTTCTTCTCTATCAACCCACTCCTATCCAGTGCCAATTAATTTCTGCCATTTCAAACTGTCTTTTCAAATACATGGAAATTAAGGTTGTAGCAAATTAACTGGCTTCCCAGCCTATCCAAGCAACTGGAGTGTGGACCTCCAGCACTATATCTCTTATTTGTAATTATTTCATCCACAAGTGAAAGTCAGTTCCCTCTCAGGGGTAATATGATGGGGGGGGGCGTGATTGGTCTGACCCAGCTTGTTATATCTGATTCAGCCGACAATAATGAAGCTGTTTATCCTCATGTATGAACAGGACAAATTACAAATATATTGACAAAGGGGAGATGTGGGGAAAAAAAAACCAGTGAGAGTTACACTCTTGGTGTATTTGCTAATAATGCAGGTATGAGGTGGGTATATGGTTGGTACAGGCTCCATAATCATAAAAAACTGTGCCTCCAATGATCTAGCCCCCTCTAGTGTGTAGAGAATGATCACTTGACTAATTCTTTCTCAAAGGTCTTCAAACACAGAGGGTTATGTCATATGTGCAACAGTGGATTATAATTCATTACACCCCCCACACACACACAGACGCACGCGTACACACACTTCACACACATTGCTGCATTCACATCATGCTTTTAATGAGTGCAGAACACTGCATCCAAAAGGGATGAAATATCATTTCAACGCCAGTTTATAAATTACTAGAGTGTTTCAACATGCCCCCCTTCCCAAATATATCCCCAGTCTTTTTTTTTCTTTTAGACCACTAGGGGGCACTGTGAAACAACACAGCTATTAGCAAATTAGCAAGGGAGTCATAAAGGGTGGTTATTTCCCCAGCAGTGGCAGTTTGTTGCTGTGTTACTGAAAATTATATTCAAAACAAACAGTTCTGTTTGGATCATCCTCCCCTCATTCTCCCTCGCTCTTCCTCCAATTTGCCCTTGTACCACTTTTCAATTTTTCTTCTCCTTCCCTCTCTCTTTTTCTAAACCAACCGATGGTTATGTTGTCTGGAATATGCTAATCTGCTATGCACCGGCAACTCCCTGGGTGAAGATCACTTATTAAAAGCATAGTTGGGAGGGTTTATGCAAATTGAGTCAAATCAAAGCAAGTTCTCCCTTGGTTGGTTACCCCCTTGCATACATTGTGAATTTAAGACCAATATTCTGTTCCTGATATTCCTTTTCATGGCGCTTGTGCTACTTTTACATTACATTCTGGTTGTGTATTTAATGTTGAATTCATGTTTGTCTGCTTTCTGACTTTTTTTTTTTTTTTGTTATGTTTTCAGGAAGTATGACGCTTTCAGACCAACACTTTGCCTGTCTACGAAAGGAAAAGTTTCATTTCCGTTGAGTGGATTGACAGATTTGTTAGAAGGAAAAGATGGATAATATCCGCTGTGGCCAAAGGCTGCCATGGAGTAGTCAGACACAGACACTGATTAAGCCTCTTGAGATCTGAAGGGATTGTGGGTATTAGTTGAGAGAGAAAAAGAAACAGAAAGAGGGGAGTGAGCAGGCTAAATAACAAAACTGCAAATTGGATTGGATGAGATGCAAGTGTCCTGTGGGTGTGCTTTTGTGTAACATATTGCTCAGGTTGGACCAACAATCAGTTGCGCTTCCTTAAATCCAGACCATTAGGTGGTGCAGAGAAGGGATAAGCAGATCTCAGATCAACAAGAGGAAGCGGCATCCGAGGATAATGTGCTGCATTGTTTATGGGCAGTGTTGACTTCAGATGCCTGCTCATAATTCTGGGAAAAAGTGGCACTTTCTGAACCCACTCTGCTCATTTTTTATACAAGCACATATTATAATGAAGGACTTAATTGGACCTCTTGACATGCATATGGGTTTATATTTATAATGGTACAATGCAAACATGTCTGACTTCTAAAGTCACCCCTGACCTTTTGTTAACCTTGCATTGTGCTCATTTAGATTGCAAAGCTGAATCTTCTATGTTCCATATTTATATTTTGACAGTAAATTAAGTAAAAAGAGCAGAGGTCAATGCCTCCCTTAGGCAAATTTGCGGATTCGGCAGTCTTGTGTTGGGTACTAAATCTCACCTGCTCCCCCTATTACTGGCTAGACTGAAGTAATACTGAAATACTTCAGCTGAAAGAGACAAACAAAAGGTTAGGCAAAATGACAATCTTAGTATTTAGTTGGCTGTGTACTCCAACCAAGCAACAAAATTGATTATAGAGATTGAATTTTTGTTCATAATATAGGTGAATGACAGACAGTCAATCACACTTAACAAATGATTCCTGAGCAGATAGCATAGTTAAACATGGATTTATTTATCTATTTTTTACCATCTTTCCATAATCATGTATATAATCTTTGATGAAGACTCCTGAAAGCAGACACAGCTCATTAAAAAGCATTAAAATTCACATTTCCTTTGGGAAGCCAGTTCATTCTGTATGTTTGGACATTATATGTGATACTCATAATGAAGTACCTTGGACAGTATAGGGGCATACACAGTGTAGGGAAAGTTTAAAAATTTATGAAAACATGAAAAATGGATACTAATTAGTCATACTAGCATGGGAAATATAATTTCTCAGCATGGCATACAAAGCATGTTTGCCACATCATGTACTAATATACAATGATAAAGTTTATGCAAAGAAGAGTTTACAAAATACAGGTAACCTAATCGTAGACAGTTAATGTCTGCTCCACTAAATGCTGTCATGACAGATCCATCTAAAACTTGGTAACTCATGTTTGAATCATTAAAATTTTGGAAATAAATCACTTGACCGCACTTCAGTATTTAACAAACGCATTAAAGGCCATTATTGTAATAAAGAAGAGAGTTGATGTTTCCATAATACAACCAGACTGAGTACAGAATTCATAGACAGAAAGGCTTCCAACAGCATCCTCCCGTCTGCATGCCAGCAGGGGTAAAATCCCCTAATGTGCTGCCGATTGCAAAGCCTAATTGCAATATTAATCAATTACAGAGAATAAAAAAGTTTTTTTTATGCTAACCATAGATGCCTTTCCTGATGACTTTCACTTTATTCACTGGATTATACAAGGCTCAAAAAAAAAATAAATCTATTTAATATTCACACTTGCATATTTATTCCAAAATGTTCAATTGCAGGATTAAATATGTTATAAAGGTACAGCATAAAGGGTATTTGCGACACTCATGTCAATATAGTTACGCAGAGTCAGCCCTACATTAATGGTGAACGCAGTTCAATAATGTCTCAGTCTGGATGAAAGCAGCCCCCCATAAAAACCATCAGAGGGCAATCGATGTGCTTTCATCCCCAGAACGGAAATTGCACTCATATGGCTCAGACTCTATGACGGTCCCCCATCCAAATCCAAATCATTAATGTCAAGATGCAGGAAAGAAATCAAAATGTCAGTGTGCACTGCAATCTCTGGGCAGATGACTATTGCCTCTATCTCTTATACAATTTCATTCTCTTCAAGGCTAGCCTACTGTAGGCCCGTCTCTTCCGGGAAACTTCAACTGTGATCAATATCGAGAACAGTAATGTTTATATACTGAAGAAAAGCACTACACTCTCACTGCATGAGGACTCATGTTTAAAATATTCCTAACTTACTTGGTGTTGCATATCATTTGGCAGCAGGGATTGAAACACCATCTCAATGACAAGTTCCCGTTGTTGTGCTGTCCTCCATTTATTATTTTTCAGATAGACAGATAGAGAGTTAGCCTAGATTGCAAATTTATCCTTCAGGGGTTTCATTATTTAATTGTATTTGCAGAGCTTTAAGTACACATGGATAATAAAGAAAAGAATTTATAGGGGAAAAATTAAACTGGCAGGCGTGAAAGTGTATCCATCTGGGTTTCATAAATTTTTTTTATTTAATCTGAAATGTGTAAATCGGCAAATGTTCTCAAACACTTTGTAATATTGCAGATAGTGAAACATAAATGGTGAAAAACTGTGTGTGTGTTTGTGTGTGTGTGTGTGTGTGTGTGCTCTTGGTGGCATGATGTAATTAAACCTAATCTAAGAAAAACCCTGCAGAGGATTTCAAAGCAAAGACCCCTCCCCAGATCCCTGTACTCTTGACCCAGACATCCAGTTGGACTGATTAGTACCAAACCCAAGCAAAGATCAGAACCTACAGACCACTCGAGTTGATCGCAATTATAGTTCTCGAGTGCTTAAGTACTTGCCTCACACAGGAAAAATGACTAGATTCGTAGAAAGAGCAAAAAGACTGTCAGAAGTTTTTTCCGGGGTGTCTACATTTGTAGTCATACTAATGTGGAGAACAATGATAGCAAAAATCATCAGGTTTTGCGCATGTGTGTGAGTGTTCACCTTGAAAAGAACAAAGTTTGAGTTCTAAGGGTCCTAATTTAATTCATTGTTAGTGATTTCCTTGTGCTGACACATGATTTTAACATGTTATTTGACATGTTATGACAGTGTAATAGCACCCCATGTGGCCATTTCACACATTTTTAATGAGAAAAAGTCTGAATCAGTCTGCTAGATTGATGCATTCACATCATGTCCTCAGAATATATACTGGATTTTCTCCGTAAATGTTTTGCAGATCAGCAGGCAGTTGAAGTTGAAGTTGATGGAATGTGTATTGTTGACCTTTGATGAAGTTAGGCTGCGAGTATCTTCTGCCACCATTCAATGTGCAAAGCCAACTAGCCAGAGGCGAGAATCCAGCGCCCTGCCGCAGAGAAACGAAGGGCATCTGTGTTGGTGTCTTCCTGTAGGAAAGAAGGCAAATGCACAAATTTACAACAAAGAAGTATATATATATTGCTGTGGGCTTTTGAATCTGATTTAAATTTGAGTCTTTTTTATTTATGTGACCCAAGATCATGGATCACAAACCAAGTTACGCCACATTCAGTTCAGTATCAGACACAATCACATTTCCATTTACCTCAGTGGTGGTAGAACAAACTCATACCAATAAAAAAACTGAACTAATTATATAAACATAGATTCTTGGTTTGGAAAATACCATCCTTATATTTGTACTTCCATGGTACTTCCAAAGGAAAGCCTGAACAAAAAAACATAATACTTTATTGGAAATGTTAAAATGGAGTGGAAAGCCCATTAGCATTTGCTTTAGCATTCATTCTTTTGATCATCTGGCATTCATGTTAACTTAATGTATGCCAAGGCCTCTTGTGATGCATCCCAAAAACATAAATATGAACAAATACAAACTCACTCCCTCGGTGAATTCCCTACTCTGCACGTTGCTGTTTTTTTGTGTAATTTAATTTCCTTCTGTAGCGCATTTCACTTTGACCTGACGGTAAAAATGGGTTCATTTTAATAGACAGTCTCTTGCATCCATCACCACATATTCTATCCATTTTTTTGACACGTTGTTTTTTACATTACCCACTGGAATGCGATATTGGTACAAAGGCAATTTGCAACCTAAAAACAACACACGCTAACTGTAGTGCTTAATTAAAATAATGCCAGGCAGATGGTTTGTAATTGCTCTAATTCCATAATACTGAAAACTGTTGCAACCAGTTGTTTTTTTTTTTTTCCAGTGTCATTATTATGAGTGGCATCGCCAAGTGCAATCTGTGCTCTGGTAAACATTTTGCATGGACTGCTTTCTCGTGTTAGTGTCAGTTTTTGTTTTGTTTTTCCATCTGAAAAGATAAAATAATGGACTCAGACTGAATTAAACCAGGCAGAAAGTGCAATATCAACCTTTGTTTTTTAGCTAAATGTTTGAGTAGTGCCATTCATTAGATCAAGTGAATAACACTGAAATCCGTTGTGATCCTTTGACAGACATGCCATTTTCAAAATCGGCTTTCTCACATATTGCTGGCCTGCTAATAAAGAATATCCGAATATTCCTCACACTGGAAAACCAGAAACAACTTTCAACCATTTTCAGTGATAAAAGACATTGACAAATTAGTAAAAATTAAAATTGAGATATTATCAAAAAAAAAATTTCAAAGTAAATGGTCTCAACTTATATCGTGCTTTCATATCTTGCCGTTTTCAAAGCATTTTACACTAGAAAGCATGAATTCATTCACTTGCACACATCGGGTGGTAAAGCTGCAATGCAAGAAATTCGGTGTCTTGCCCAAGGACACTTCGGCATGCTGGCTGGAGGAGCCGGGGATCAAACCATCAACCTTCTGATTGGATAGACGCCTGCTCTGCCAACTCAGCCACAGCCACTTATTCTAAGTACTAATTCCTAACTCCAGCCGACTTGCTGAGCCCAATTATCAATCTAGGAATATTCAGGGATTCAAAGCACTTATTATCATATACGGAGTAAGGCACCACGTTTTCCTGTACAATGAAATTCATACTTTGCTGTCCGCAGTGAACCCAAAGAGTTTTGACAAGGTGTTCAGGACATATGGTTATCCAACTAAAATAAGCTCCTGGAGAAATAAAGACCTCCCACCAGACCTCCAATAGAGCTGTATTGTAACAAGCAAGCTTACCCGCAGTTCCTTCTTATCTCACCTAAGTAACCAATGTATATATACAATTAGCAGTGTCATTAAATTTCAAAGCATCCAAAAGCCTGTGGGATGGCTGAATGTGGGTACATGAATCTGCTGAAAGATTAGAGCTTTGCCATCTGGCTCATGGAAAATAGTTTCCTTTTTTTTCAGTTTCTTCTGATTCTTATTTATTTATTTATTTATTTAAAAATTACATGACTTTAATGAGTAACATGATCACAAACCATTGCTTTCATAAAAAAAATGTTTGGACATTTTATTTTAATTGATTTTAATTTAATTTAAATTTGTCATTAAAGGGGGAGGAGAACATCACAGCACATTATGACAAATGGAGGGCGGCAGCATATTACAGTTTTGGTGATCTGCAGTTCTTGGTTGGATCAACATGTTGAAAATGAGTCGTCAGCTTGTTAGAATTTTACAAATTGCATCCATGAAAGATCATTTTTACTAATGATGCAAAATGGGGTGCATCATTTTAAAAATGTTAAACCAGAGACAAAGTGTCAACAGAGGTGAAAGTTTGAGTGTGAGGTAATACACACAGCTACAAACACATAGGCTGCAGGGACAGGCAGAGAATGTTTTTCTGTTTTACATGAATCAATGTTGACATATTCTTATTTCCAGAGCTGAAGTTTTTGGTTTTTTTGTCGAGCTGAAATGAACTGAATGGAAATTCAGTAGCATTGGCGTTTGTGGGTCACACAGCTGCCTTGGTCAATAGGCCAAAGCTGCTCATGGACTCCTCAGCACAGCACAGGAGCAGACGGCACAGCCAATGGAGCTGGATCAAACAGCTTGATCTGTAAAGGCCCTGACGCAAGACACAAATTGACTAGGGGTGCGGGAGAGAGCATCTCTTTCCCGAGTCAGATAACTTTCACAGTTCATAGACACAGGGAGGGACACATTTTGGAAAGGTGCCACAGTCATTAAATCCAGACAATTTTTGTATTCAGTGCACGTATCTGTTGAAGATCTGTCGCTGTGGTTCTGATAAGAGGGGAAGCAGAATCACCTTTACCTCCAACTCCCTCCACGGTTGGTGAAGGAAGGAGTTATGTATTTGGACACCACAGGAAATGATTCCACTGTTGTTACACTTCAGACTGCTGATTGAACACCCCCAACATTATCTGTTATTACGAGACCGGTTTGCCGCCAGAGGCGCTTCTTGTACTTCTAGATTATTTACTTCCACTCAGATGGGTGTACTTTACATAATATTAAAAAGAAGCAATATGGTGCAAACCTACCCCCCCCTTTGAAGAGCGTGGGAGAGCCTCATGCACAATTAATCTCGTAAATCTTACATCTTGTAATCAGCGATTTTCATTTTAAGGGGGTATGATGTGAAAGTAATGGTCACATGCTTTTAGGAAAACAATGAAAAAGACTGTGTTGCCTACATGTCTGTCTCAAATTGGCGATCATGTAATTTGAAATGTAAATCGTTCCCACCTCAAGTGTAGAATATTGAAGCATGGATCTGAAAGCCACAGACCTGGCAGGGTTTCTGGGCCGCAAATTGTTTCTGATGTCTTGAGTGAGTAAAAAGGAGCCTAATGTGTTCTTGTGAACGCCTCTAAATAAAATCTGTCAGGAGAACATAATATTCTCTTCCCATGATGCCCTGTATATTGTGACTCCTTGGCTTGTTTGTTGTGCATTTACGGGACTGTTTTGAAAGGGAAATGATAGTGATATTTTCTTGTCAAAAGTAATGACTACCCATTTAGAAATCTTAAATCTGAAACTGAGGGATATTGTGCGCTCCAGAACGGCTTGAGGCTCTCATGCCTGGGGAGATAAAGACATGTGGCACATGTGCTCATCATTACAAAATAATATCAAAGACGCACTCCTATTCAATTAAAAAACAAAAATGTGTATACACTACATGGTATATAGCAGACTTATAAGTTTTGAATAACTGAGTATCACAAAAGAAAATATCTCAATATAAATAGCTAATGGTAAGTATATGAATCAATATTTCAGAACTTTAGCGATTGGAAAATAATGAACAAGCATGTCACTCTATTAGATCAAAAGGTACAGCATAATTTAACTTAAAATGACCTCTCTTGTTGAAATTCCAAGTGTAGTCATATTGAAGTTGATGAAATGAAATGATGATTCACCATTTACGTGTATGCACATGGTAAATGCCTGACAAAATAATTTGATAATTAAGATTTGACATTTATTGTTACGACACTTATTATTGGGTAATTCTTAAAGAAGTGTCTTCAGGCATATCTCATCAGTCACTTTCTCTAAGTTGTGATGTCACAAATCATGTACAAATCAGGTCTTCAATGCATGTAAACATAAGTAGAGATAAACTTAATTCAATCAGTGGATAAAAGCAAATGGAGATCAAAACAACTCTAAGAATTTTAATCAATTTAATCTTGTAATCAGTGTCGCAGGAGACCATATCTGTTGCTTCGAAATTATAATATACAATGATAAGAAGTTGCCTTTACTTTGTGTAGGTTAAAATGTGGTTTAAAAAGTATAGCATCAGCAACGCATTCCACTGTAGCATGTAAATCACTTAAACTGTATAAAATTACTGTGTAGTAAATGGCTGTAGAGGCATCATTATGCAGCAGGAGTAAGAGTACGAGTGTCCTAGATTGTAAATGTAATGCAAAATGGATGGTATTCGTTCTACGTTATATATACAGGTGTAATGTGAGGAGTCACGATCTGGTGTGTTAAGAATACCATAAGCGCTTTAAGATTTTATCTAAAATCCTCTGTTGATGCGGTTAGATTTTTGGAGGAAACCAGAAACATTTTGGAAAAAGTCCACATGGGCACAAGGAACATGCGAACTCCCCGCAGAAAGGCAGCTGACTTTGAATCAAGAACCATCTTGCTGTGAAGAACGAGTGCTAACCTCTGCACCACTGTGTGCCCCTCTGCATCCATTTTAATGTGTCCAACTTTGGGTCCTTGATTAACCTCTCACAACACCATTTTCAGCCTTGACCTGTACTTATACTTTGCTTTTTTAAACTGCTAAAGAAAAGCAAATCAAAACTTGGAAAGACTGTCTATTGAGATTGAGATTTACAGAGAAAGGAGTAAACATCCTTCATGATAGCATGGTCGCGCCATGCGTTAGTTTTTCTCAGTTGGTTTGGCCCTACTCTCAAATTGCTGTAAATGCAGTGACAAGAAGAAAAAACAAACAAACAAACAAACAAACAAAAATAAAAAATAAAAATCACTCCACAAGGTCTCTTGTTCACATCAAAACTGAATTTCCAACAGTTTATATTATGTTGGCAAATGAATGAGTACATTCAGGTACTCATTCGTGGCAGCTGTACACAAACATGTGATGCTGAATAAAAGGGACTGTGTTGCCTTGGCGTTCTCTATACATATACCAGTAATCAAACAAAAATTAGTGCAATCTATTTTCAAGGTCTGAATTACAGTGTTTTTACTAAGATACATACATAATGTTTGCGATTGCTAAACCATCTTGCAGATGGAGATGAACATTGTGCCATTATCAGTCTCACAAGAAAACGTCTATGCTTTCTGCCCGTGGAAACATGACAGTGGAAGATTGCAAGGTACTGTTGTTGTAGCATACAAAATTCTCCTTCCTGTTTCATTGCCCAGGAAAATATCAGCTGTGATGCAAACAAACATCTGTGGTGTGGACAAATATCCAGTGGGGTGGATAGATTTAATAGTGTCACATAATACTTTCACCAACCTTCTATGAAACATTGTACAGTATCTTTAACTCGCAATCTAGATGATTTTGTTAGATTTGGATATCATATTTCTTCTCTATCACTTTGATTTTTCTGTCCTGTGTGGGACTGAAGACTAATGACACTCTTATTATTTGTCAAAACTGTAAAATTTTAACCACCACTGTTTACTGAGTGCCCATAGAGCTTTGTATATTGTGGCAATAGCTCTTTTCAGACAGAGTGGCTTACATGTTGAAGCATGAGTTTGATATTTCCAATGAATTATGACCTTTTTCGGGTGAATTATGGCATGGTGCTTTGCCGTTTCTGGCTTGGCTGACAAATGCACCTGTAGCTTTGAGAATGATAAAAATGTTTCAAAAAATAAGCTGAACCAAGTGAGAAGAATTGTAATAAAAACAGAGGGCCCATTCTATGACTTACTCTGTCTGCAGTAACCATTTAAGGGATGCCAGGTGTGGTGGCAAGGTTAAAAACATCTCCATCCAGCACTCCAATGAACGTTTGACTCCTCCTCCTCTGTATGTGTGTCTCCACAATCTAAATAGTAGAGGCTATTGGTCATTGAACTTCTTTAAGAAATGTATCCATGGAATTTCTTATGTGGGTAAGGTCATGAGTTTTTGCTATTTAGACACAAGCTGGGGTTTGGGGACTTATTTTGAGACATTGCTGAGTATGTCCCCTTTGGCATCAGCAGAAGTATTGATATGGCAACAGAAGTAAATGAGAACAAATTTCTAAAAAGCTGATTTCTTAGATTTTACTGCTGTTAGTTGGTCATCAGCAATGGTCGTCAGCAATTTACACCAAAGTTGTCCCTCTCTCGGTTCAACAATGAATATTTGACTGGTTCGATTCTTGGTCAAAATTGCCCGGGAATGTCAGTGAGATGACCAGGTCTGGTGCAGCTACTTGGGATGAAAGGAGAAAATCCATTAAATTAACTGTTGAAGCAATTATGAAATATGTATGTGGAACACACTGCATCAGTAGGATGAAAGGCTGTTATTGTCCTGACTGCTGGTTTTAGCATTGACATTTTAATTGGTGATTTTCAGCTCATTCTCCACCAAAATTACACTGACGGCAAAGAAAGTTTCTAGGACATCTCAGAGAGAATGTTCATTCCTAAGCTCATCACACACTTACGTGTGAGCACAGATACACACACTCGTCCCTTTATCCCTTCAGAGGACTTTACATTGACAGAAAGAGAAGTGTGTACCCATTATGGGACCGTGTAAACAAATTTATGTCCCCATAACATAAGGATTACCTGGTGTACAGAAACACACACACACAGATGCGCGCGCATTCACAGGCACATGCTGGTACATGTGCATGTTGTGGAGACATTGAAATTGAGTAGTCTGACTGAGCCTTGTGTGGGCTCTGTGACAGTGTTGATTAAACATTAAGGAAGAGATATAATGCCATTTTACCACTGTGAGTTATCCAACCCCTTTGTACTATCATTTCATCTTTGCCCTTGAACTCAAATACATTTCCAACTGACAGCATAGAAAGAATAATGATACTGAATTATGCATAAATGAGAACTTCAAATCATCTTTATCCAACTTTGAAAAGTTGGTGTGTGTGTGAGGACTCCTGAGTGTTTCTTGTCAGGCAGCTGACAAGAAACACATTGCAGATGGTACTTGGAAATGTGGTCTATGCTCAGCAAAGCAGTTTTTGGAACCAATTCCACTTTTTCTTTGGTGGGCATTCATGTATTGACATTTCATCCACTTTATGAAGCTTGGTCTGCATGATGGCTAGAGCAGTCAAATATTTGCCGTACATTATATTGAACATTTCTAAAAGAAATGAAAAAGTAAAAATGCAACAATTGATCAGGAAAGTTATAAAAGTACAAGGGACCTGTCGAAAAAAAAAGGTAATCATAAAATGTCTCAATTTGAATAAAATAAATAAATCTGACATATATATGTGTCACACTGGGTAAGCTGTATGAATTTCCTTGAAATTAAGAAAAAAAAACACAATAAATATCAAACAGAGATAATACAGGAGAATTAGAAAATTACCAGAAAGACATTTTGTTTCATAAAACAAGACAATTAAGAGATAAAAATGACAAAATGATTATTGTCATTGTAAATATTTAGACAAAAGAATATATTGAAAAGATTACAAATCATGCAAGCACAGGGAGAACATCCATACTCCACAAAGAAAGTTTGCTGCTGGAATAAGTGGACCTTTTTGAGGCAAGAGGGCCGACTACACACTCTACGCTAGACATTAATTTTCCTTTCTGCAAAACCATGAGGAAACGAGTCAGCGTATGATACCTGATGAGGCACTTACAAAGATGTTGTTCATAAGAACAGCAAGAGAGAGATTTCAGGTTTTCTCTCATTGGTGTAGTATCAGTTGCTGTTTTCTTAACCACCTCTGATCCATTACACTGCAGCCATATTTGGTAATATTTTGTAAAAAGAGGTCTTTTTCTCCCCTTATCAGAAATGTCTGAAGCAAGAGTAGAGGATCCACTTGGACAATCAGAAAAATTGCACCCTAAAAACTAAAATATTCATAGCTTTATTTCCATTTAGGTTACACACTTATCACTTTCTTTCTGGCCAAGATATTGCTGTTTGGATATGTGTAATTTTCTCCCCAGGGCTTTGAATTTCCTGGATATTTTATCATCAGTCAGTGCCCTTTGATATTATGAACTTTAGCAGATGATATGAACGATAGTTTCTGTGCTTCTCATAGAAGTGAAGCACATGAAAAACACATGAGTCATAATGTTTTTCTGGTTAACTGTTTCTGCACATATACAATGTAATCTTTTTTATATGAATAACAAATCAACAACAGAGACTTACCGGTGTAATTACCATGAACAGAAGTCATTTGACCTCTCAAATACTAAAAATCAGCTTCAGTGTGTTGATTTACATTTGTTTTTAGGACAATACCCATCGAAATATAAAAAACACAAAATCTTCAATTCTTTGTGTTTCTAGATCTTTTATGACAACTTTGGGTATATATATCCCCTCAGCGGGTTGCTACAGCAACCTGTCTCCATTTAACTTGATCATCTGCATCCCCTTCTCTTCCAATTAATCTCATGTCCTCTTTTGCTCCATCCATGAATCTTCTCTTCAGTCTTGCTCTTGTCCTCCTGCCTGGCAGTTCTGACCTCTGCATCCTTCTACTAATGAATTCGCTACCCCTCCTCTGTACATGTCCAAACCATCTCAGTGTGGCCACTCTGACTTTATCTGCAAAACATCTACCTTGTGGTGTCTCTCTGATGGACTCATTCCCGATCCATCCATTCTTCTCACTCCCAAAATGATCCTCAATACTTTTATCTCCGCTACCTCCTGTCTTCTTCAATGCTATGGTATCTAAAAAGAAGAATCCCTGTTTTCACCACTGTCTTGTACACCTTTCCTTCTGACTGATACACCTGATGTTTTTCTCCACTAATCTATCAATTTATTCCATTCATCTTCACACAACTGTTGCACAGGACTGTTGACCCCTCCTCCCTCTTTAGCTATAAAATTCCTGTAACCTCAGCAGTCTGCTTTGGTCCCTCACACTCACAGACATGGAATGTCTTGCAACTGCTGACCTCCATTCCTCTTCTTTTCAGGGCATACCTCCACCTCTTCAGATTTTCCTCCACCTGCTCAAACTGACAAACATTGTGTCCATTGTGACTCCTTTTGAGCCTCATCTGTCTGCCTATCCATCACTACTGCAAACAAGAACGGGCTCGGTGTTGATCCCTTGGGCAGTCCCAACTCCACCGTGCAGTCCTCTGTCACACTTACGGCGTGCCTCGCCATTATCTTACAACTCTCAAATGTCCTGCATTACTCGATCTAATACACTTCTCTGCCACTCCAAACTTCTTCATACAACCACTATTGATCTGCCTGCCATAATGGCTGTGTCTCTCTCTGTGAAAACAGCAGGAGGTACCAGACGCTTGACCCGCAGAGGCACTGCTGGGGACCTGGAGGGAGGGCGACCATGACGGGGAACCTGGAAGGGAGACACAACTTCACCAGCCACCCTGTGTGCTGGTTTCAGCCAATCCAGCATGACACGCTCCCTACGTCCGCCCACGTCCAACGCTAAACTCTTAGTGCCCGTCTCAAGAACCCGAAATGGCCTATCATACAGGGGTTGAAGAGGCGAGCGTCATGTCTCACAAACTGAGCCGACATGAGCTCTAAAGCACCAAAGGCCGTGGAAAACAGTGATGAATGGGGATTGGAAACCGAGAGCCGTGGGGCACGACAGGATCCGCGGTTGGACGGGGCGGTGGAGCAGATCTCTCAGGCAAAATTTCCCCTGGGACCCATAGCGGCTGACCGAGAACCAGCTCAGCGAACTTAGAGCTCACCTACTTCACTGACGCCTGGACTCCTGTGTGTAAGAAGGAGCGCACTAAGGTGAAAAAATGATGAAACCAAGCCACTGGAACCGATGGGCGGGGACAGGCAGTAGAGATGTCACAGAAGAGAGCAGGGTTACTTTCCTGCTCAACAACATCCTCCATCTCGAGGCCAGTGTGCATCGACTTCAGGGCGAAGACTTCCGGGGCACACAAGCACATGCGACAGGCAATCCGCGACAGGGGTGGACTTCCCAACCACATGCCTAATGGCCGTTATGAACTCTGAAATGGCCGTGAGGTGTCGCTGCTGGCAACCGGATCACGGCTCAGCCACTTTGGACATAGCAAAATGTCACGGCTTATGATCCACACAAGCCGTGAAGGAGCAGCCCTCCAGAAGACAACAGAAAAGACATGTCACCAGATGCAGGGCCAACTACTCCCTGTCGAAAATGCTATATTTGCGCTCACTTTCCTGTAGTTTGCGGATAAAGAAGGCAAGGGGAATGCATTTGCTACTCACTGTGCAACCACAACCCCAACTGCAATGTCAGACACATCAGTCGTCAACGCTATGGAAGCCGTGGGTGCAGGATGGGCGGGATGGGCGGGAAGGGCTGCATTAGCCAGAGTCCAACCATAGCCCTGTCAAAAGCCTGATTCTGGAGTCCAATCCATTCCAGAGTCCAGCAGACTGTGTCACTCGCCTGTCTGGACCGAAAAGCTCCGTAAAGCGGTTGTAGGAGGCGGGCAACCTGAGGGAGGAAATGGTTGTAGAAATTCACCATGCCCAAGAACTCCTGTAATGCTTTGACTGAGGCCAGGCGGGGAAAATCAGCTACCGCTTGCACCTTTGAAGGCAATGGGACTGCGCCTTGTGGAGAAATGCAATGCCCCAAGAAAACAATCACCGGCAGTCCAAACTGACACAGCTGGGTTGATTATGAGGCCATTTTCATCCAAACGACGGAAAATCTGTGTCAAGTACTCCAGGTGCTCATCTGCCTGCAGGCTGGCCACCAGAATGTCATTGATATAGATGAACACATAGGCAAGGTCACGCAGCAGAGCTGCTGAGTCCATGAAGATCTGAAAGGTCTGAGGGGCTCTTTTCAAGCCAAAAGGCATGCGCAGGAATTCACCCCAAATGGAGTGATCCCCACGGTCTTGGGCACATCTTCCACACACATGGGCTCCTGGTGACAACCGCGCACCAGGTCCGCCTTGGAAAAGATCGTGGCGCCCGACTGCCGCATGGAGAAATCCTGGATGTGGAGAATGGGGTAGCGGTCATTGGTGGCGTCATTGTTAAACCGGCGAAAGTCGTCGCAAGAGCGCCACAACCCCCTGGCCTTGGGCACCACGTGGAATGGGGAGGCCCACAGGCTGTTGGGCCTCCTCAATATCCCCAGATACTCCATGGTGGCGAACTCGTCCTTAGCAGCTGCTAGCTTGACCGTGTCAAGGTGCTGGCCTGTGCGCAAACTGACGGTGCCACCATGGGGATGAAGTGCTCCACACCGTGTTTAGTAGACGCGGTGGAAAATGTGGGCATCATTAGCAACGGAAAAATTTGCCAGCAAAAAATTGGTGTGTATTTGCGGCCCAACCCCGTGTCACATGGAAAAGTGGTGAAAGAGACAGTGTTGATTAAACAGTGTCTCGCAACATCCACAGCCAGGCCATTGGCGCATAGAAAGTCCGTGCCGATGATGGGGACCGTGATGGAAGCAATCACGAAGTCCCACTCAAAATGGCGTCTGCTGAAACAAACAGAAACTGACCATGAGCTGAAAGTTGCTATAGAGGACCCGTTAGCAGCACTCAGTAGCGGCCTGAATGATTGCTTGCGTTGGGGGGAGCAAGCTTTTCTGCGAGGTATGGTCTAAGATTTTCTTCAGTCCATACCTTGAGTCTGCGATGAATAGCTGGATGTCCGCCGGCGCTCAAGGCTGCTACTGAGCTCTGGCTCGGTCGTTTCCCGGCGCCTTGAATGAGCAAGGGGGAACGCAACGCCGCACCTTGCTGCCGAATATCCGGTGAAAAAAACAGAGGTTGGTCCTTCGCCTTCTGGCCACCCTGGCCACCATAGCTTAATCCGTATCTCCTGCCACCATCCGCAAGGGCTCCGATGCCACACTCTGGACAGTGAACTGCCTGGTTGTCAGCAGGACACAATGGGCCTCCTCCGCCATACTTGGTTGTCACTGGCAGCCAGACAAGACCACGTGCACTTGAAGCGGAAGTTAGTGGAGGAAAACGTGCAGGGAAAGGAACCCGCTGTTGACGGATCCAGATAGCAACAGCATGCTATCCATCTGGT
Source organism: Fistularia tabacaria (assembly GCA_901007705.1). Lineage (NCBI taxonomy): Eukaryota > Metazoa > Chordata > Actinopteri > Syngnathiformes > Fistulariidae > Fistularia > Fistularia tabacaria. Next base: position 177,750 of record CAAKHD010004661.1, read on the forward strand.
CCATGGCCGACCCATTGCCCAAACCGGACAGGGAAAGCAGCCTATCCACCCGCTCCATGGCGGACAGGCTGTATCTCCAGAGCTGAAGACTTTTGAGTGCGGCCTATCTACCATGCTGCAGGTGGTCATGCAAAAGCTTCACGGCTCGCCTTATAGACGGTTGATCAAGCACTGCGACAACCAAAAAGTACCTGGCTTCATCAGAAAAAATTCCATGCAAGTGGAAAAGCGCCTCCACATGCTGAAACCAGGCGGCCGGGTCCCTCTGCCAGAACTACGTCAGCCGGACAGTCACAGTGGGCAGGGCCAGCTGAGCAAGTTGAGGCAATGTGGCCGAGGTGGAGTGGCAACTTTCCTCGGAGTTGGACATCATCTCGTCGGGGTCACAAATGTGGTGCTTGTGAGGAAATTATGGCGGAGTTCAAACTTTATTTGATAAGCGCCAACAAACAACTGACTGTGAACTTCCGGGGGCAATAACATGTCCCCGGCTTAAACCACAACCCCAGCCCCTAGTCCTGTGGGGTGAGAGGCCACACCCCTTTGTGTCCGCAACAATAGAACAACTAAGTCCTTCTCCTATGCTTCCAGCCTTGGTACCTTTCAAAGCTGTCTCCTGCACACCTTTCTCCTCTGCATCATGTAAACTCTCGTCTTTCTTGTCATAGTCTCAACATTCAAATTCCCTACTCTCAGTTCCAGACTCTAGCTTTTCCATTTCTCCCTCTGCTTACAGACACATTCATTCTCCTCTTCTACGACCCAGATTAGCACAATTTCCACTGATACCCTTCTGGTTGTCAGTACCAATGGCGGTTGTTGTTAACCCAGGCCTCGACCAATCCAATATGAAAGTCCACATTTAATGCCCATATTTAGTCTGGCATAGCACCCTAAGCATTTATACAAGCTTGAGACTGGCTCAAGAAGGAGAACACTCGCTTGTGCCCCCTTGAGGCTGCACTAAATATTTATATTTGTGACTCTTGGCTGAAATCACCAAATTTTTTACTCAAGTTCATACCTTTAAAAGGATAAGTATCAATTCTTTGAACCTACCCAGCCTTTCACTCCTCTTTTGAGCAGCTTGATATTCTGCATTACATTTTTGTGTTGGTGGCATCTAATAATCATTAATAACCATTTTGGGCTAAAAAATCATTAGCAAATGTGTGGAATAAGGCTAAAATATACAGCCGGTACACAGTTGTAGGATTCCAGGAAAAGTTAAAACATCTTTACAAGATAATGAACCATTATTAAGTTTTTTCACATAATGTGATCATTTATCTTAAACATCAGCACAGGTTATCTTCAGCATACAAAACCTTATTGATACATCTTACTGAAAACTAAATCATCTTCCTGATGTAGAGAAATTAATTTGATTACCTACTGCTCATTTTTCATTATACAGAAGATGTTAACTGATTACTTTGGACCTCTCGGAGTAAAGCAGGATTTTCATTGTATTTAATGAAAATACCTCACATCCAACTAGAGATTGAGCATGATAAGTACAGAAAAATAAATAAATAAAAGGGCTGACTAATCCAGCAAAATAAACAGAGGCTTGCTGAAAGAGCAGAAAACTTAGTTCTGCTGATACAGTTTAAACTCACACCACTGACCTTCCTAACATCGAAATGTGCTATTTTACATTATCCACACACAGTACTTGTACAATATTTTGTGTTCTAAAAGTGGACAGCCTCACCTGCGTGACCATTTGGCACAACATATATTTAGATTATTTACTGAGGCATAGAGTTAGGCCTATTAAGAGATAGAAACACACACAGACAATGGAAATAATTGGTGGCACTGTGCTGCAGTGCATGATATTGTGTATGCAGCTATTTTAATTTTCTATTCCATATAGGGAGGTACTGCAGATTTAGGCAGTGCTTGATGAAGGCGGTATCATCTTCAATGAGAAGAATAATCATCACAACAATACTCACATAAGTCCTCCATTAGATTAAGGCCAGCTTTAATAGACTCCCAGCAAAAGTGGGAGTGGTAGCTTACCATAATTGGATACGAGATGACATACAAAAGGAACACGGAATATGAAACAGATTTATAAGAGCTACCCTATCTCAGGTTTCTTTTCCTCTATCCCCAGCTGAAGCTTTATTTGACCATTCTAATCGGCCCTGTCGTGTGATCTTACAAGTGTGTCATATAAAAGGCTGGCACATTCTGTTTATTTTTTTCATCCATAATGCATAAGGTATCTAAATCCTGCTGGCATCTGCAGGAAACGTAAGGGAGCTGTGGAGAGAGAGGTGACTCGCTAATGGTGTGAGGAATAAAGCCATGGAACAAAGTGATAGAAACACATATCCAGAATTTAAGAGGAGCTGGGAAGGTCGTGCACTGTAGGCTACTGGTTGAAAAGTGGTGATTTAAGAGTTAGTAGCTTAGAGAGAGAGAGACTTAAGGAGGCGTTTGTTCTGGTCCTGCTAGACAGTACTGATAATCAGCTACCTTGGTGTTGCCTTCTGCTCACCTGACTGCAAGGTCAACCTAACACTATATTTTCAGTCAGCATGAATACCTTTCCAGTTGGACCTTTGTTCTTTGTCTTTCAATGGCATTGTCAATTGCCTTGCAAAATTTACCTTGACCACATGTGAAGTCACGGGTAAATTTACATTTCAAATACTCAGTTGAAAAATATGCTTTAAGAGATTCAGACATCCAAGAACACAAATAATGCATGTGTCAACATCTTCCACAGTCATTTGTTTTATCTTGGACATTTTGACTTGCACATGCATTGTTGTATCCTAATTCTTCCTTTTGCGGTTTGTTAAGATGATTAAAAACTCATTTCTCCCCACACAAGCCGCAAATCATATCGCCCAACTACTTCATTCTTGACTTTTTAAGTCACTTATTTGCGCACATGTAAATGCACTGCTTGGATGAAGCGTCAACTCATTACACTCCAAGTTGACAGTCCATGGCAAAACACTATCAGCAGAACACAAAAGTCACCTGTTTCATAGAGATTATCAAAAGAAATTTGAATTTTCCACTGTATCCAGAATGACCAAAGGCCAATATTTAGAAAATCCGATTGCATTGTGTTTGGGGCTTTTCTTTCAGGGAAGATTTTTACTAAGGTTTGTGGCTGACAGCACAGGCTTTTACATAAGCTGTTCTTGAAAAAAAAAAAAAAGAAAAAAAGGAAAAGCGCTTCTCCTTCTGGTCTCTTGCTGGTTTTACACAGCAAAGCCAGAAAAAAAACAGGTGTCTGTTTCAAGATTATGCTATTTAAATTACACATTTCGAAATCAAACTGCTAATTTCTCAGTTCGCACAAAATACAAACACGTACTTTTTATGCACCTTAAATATAAAACATCAGTAAAGACCCATATTACATTGTAAAAGGAAGAAAAAAAGCTTTTTGTTTTACTCTTCCTGTCCCCAGAACCAAAGGCACTCCCGCTGATTTTGATAATGCACTCAAGTGTCATAAAAAGGGAGTTCACATGATTCAAGATCAAAAGAATGTCTTTTTACTTCCTCTCTGTACGCAATGTGAGCATCCAGGAGTTCTTCTTCCTTGTAGGAAGGTTTCCCAGAGCTATGTAGTTGCACCTGCCAATAATTATTTATAATAGAATTACTTTCCACTATTCTTTCAAGCTTCCAAATACCCTGTCTGGGCTACCTGAATGACAGCATGGCAAAAACTATGGAAAAGGGGGAGTGGGGGGGGGAATGATATTGACTGAACTAGAATAGAGGTATCGTGGAGAGAAGATGGATTCCTGTGCTCTCAGTGGAAAGCTGTCATAGCAGTCCTCTGCGGCTGTTCTGGTAGCAGCTTGGAAATATGTCACACATACCTCCACTCCTCTGTACATGCCCAGGCAGGAGTCCCACCTAACTGTGTCACATTTCCATCTCATTGTTGTGAAAGCTATCCAGCCGAGATGGAGAGCAGCTCAGAGGATCCTGGGCACAGGGGGGAGATCTTTTAATTTAGTCTCTAAAGGAAAGCTTTAAGCCTCTATCTTACCAGCAAGGGTAGACACAGTGTGAAGCAGTGCAGCCTTGCAATGCCCCCTCGCATTGTTCATTTCCATCACATCACCTGGTCCAAGTCTACTTTGATGACGAGTGATTGTTTAATGAACACACTAGTATCTTCGGTGTGAAACTGGTAAGTATTCCTCTCAACTTTGAGTAAAGGGATCCAAAGCATTAGTGTTAACAATAGTAAGCAGCTAGGGGATTCAGAGTAAAAGTCGTGTCATCCCCGATAAGAGTCAGCCTCTGGCCCAACAGGAAGCTGTATAAACTCTGGAAATTATGAATGCCCATAAGTATTTTCTCCATATTTGTACCCGCAGCTTGTAAAGCTCTGAACTAAAAATCCCTTCTTGCTCCAGTGACTTGCAATGGCAATGTTGGCACTTTGCTAAAACATCAAATTAAATGTGATCCTTCATTTATTCATGAGGTTTTTTTTCTTCTCCTTTCCTTTTTTTTCCCCAATCTTTTGCTTTTTGAGAGCACTTTTGAATTTCACATGAGCATGTTCAAGCCATTGGCAACAAATTGGTCTCTAATGAAGTCCTCAGGCAAATTCTTAAGGCAAATAATTTGCTTCCAAAACTGTCTTTGATTAATTGCTTACCAATGTGCACCAACAAAAGCAGAAAGGCTATCAATTTTCATATTTGTGTAAAAGGCAGACAAGACAATCTTAAATCTACCAAAAGGTAATTCCAGAACTAAACAAATCCAGACACTGTGGTCTGTTGAAATCGGATTTTGATTGTCAAAAAGACTGATTACCTCAATATAATTACAGACACCAGCTAAATAAATCACGCGTATAGTTTGGTGCTGGAAATGGGTTTGATGACATGTGCCTGTTGAATATTTTATTTTATCTGCAGACACTTGAAGGAGGCCAAAAAAGACACAACATCAAAATTGTCTCTTGTGAAAACTAAACTTTTAAGGTACAAAGCAAATATGGGGCACCATTTGGCACTTTAGTTTGGTTATTGTTTCGTTCAATAAAAGCTAACACTTTCCTTTTTGTGTATATTGATGGTGTTGTTGGCTATTTCCTGAAAGTGTAATTTTATACTACTTCCACCAATACTACTATTACCATTCCTCCCAATAATTAGTACCATTGCCATCATGATTATGTGAGTATAGTCTACGTCTCAGTTCTCCATGTTACATCTACAGACCAAAAACAGTGAAGAATCATTTTTTTCCATTGATGCAAATAAGAGGGTGTATGGTTGTATGTCTTTATATTTGGCTCTGTGATTGGCTGAGGTCCAGGGTGAACCCTGCCTCTTGCCCAAGATCAGCTGTAATTAGTTAAAGTCGCCGCCACCCTGTGCGCAGGAAAGCATCACGGAATCTTTCATAAAGCGGTTTTCAAGCCAGACCTGCAAGGGTGTGTTCCAGGACAAGGGAATTGAAAATATTGTCAGTCTAATAAGGCAAAGAGAGAGATATGATCTATTTTATCACTGAGCAGATGGATTTAAAGTTTTGCTTCCTCCATGAAGCAAAAAAAAGTGCAGGTTATTTGTTATATCAAAAGTTACCATTGTTTACTTTTCTCTTGGAATGATAGTTGAACCAGATGTGGGTATTCTTGTTGCAGCACGAACGTAGCATCACTATTGTCTCCAGTCAATTGCTGCAATTTCTTACTTTCCGTAATTCCAAACACTAAACAAGGTGTGTCAGCAACTAAAAAAAGAAAATTAAAATGCTCAATACGTGTGGACTTAGCAAAAACTGTGACTTTCATGGTAAGATTTATCAGCAGTAACTGAGTCAGCATACTTAACGATCAAGCTGTTCTGGAATCGGGGCACATTCACAAGCTAAACAATCACCCTTTGCTTTCAGTGTGGTGTTACGAAGTGTGAGAGGGGCACCAGTAGACTTAATGGGGTATTTTTGGTTTCAATGAGAACCTGTCTTGGGTTGGGTTTTTTTGTGGGGGGGGGGATCAGAACATTGAGAGTTGTGTGATTTAGGACACTGTAGATAGATTCTAAATGACACAGAAATGAGCTGAAAATTGGTGAGCTGTGTAAAGATCAATGTTTTGGATAATATTGATGTGACTGAGAATAATTTGTGTAATTTTGGAGCCTTACAATGGTGCCTTCATTTAAGAATGTGAATACATATCCAACCGCAGGAAGCTGAAGGAAACGGCAGATCTTCTTTATTATCACTGGGATGGCGATGAAAGGTTTTTGAAACCCATTCAGATATTGGTCACCTTTAAGGCAACAGAACAACCGTTTCAGTTTTCATTTTGACAACACCTAAAGGTGTGAGATCTAAGCTCAGTCATTTCACATGATACCATAAACAAAGAGTTGTCCATGTCAAAACAACTCAACTTTAATAAGGAATTTCAGCCTATAAACTGTCAAAGCGAGAAAAGTTACATTTCACAAATTATCTTTGTCAAACAGACAATTAAGCTGTAATTTTTAGCTGCTGAGACATCAGAACCAACATTGAATTCCCAATGTATGGTCAGTTTATCGAAACAGGGATGATAAATCTGATGCAACATTAAGTATCCTGACTCGTGACATGTTGAGCTGGAGTTGAGCTTTGCAGCTCTGTGTAATTTACCGCTGTCTTGGAAATTTCACTGCAGCAGTTTGATAGATGAAATAATTCTTTTTGGAAGATGAACAGGAGACAAATTTTTCGCTTGTTATATACTGCCTGTGTTACTGTCTACGAGTCCTGCCTCTATCCCTTCGCCTTATGTTGTCCTTCCGGATTTTCCCATCCCTTTCATTTCATTTGCTTCTATATTTGTGCCTAAATTGACCATGGTTTCATAATTAGCTGCCTGCTTGTTCCTGCTTTTTCAGGATCCTGAGCAGTTTCACTCCGAGTATTGCCAGGAGAACTGACAAATCTTTAATAGCTTACATCCTTCTCAGTCTCTGTATCTGTACACTTTTACAATTACGTTTATAGCATAGCCCATAAATGTAGCAGCTTGGTATGCTAAGTGAAAAGCAAGAAACTCTCAAGTGTGACTATCAAGTGTGTCTCATGGCATGCGATGCTCTGCCATCAGTCTACGGTCCTGCATGATTATGAGAGGTGGTGGTGGGACGACACTTGGGGGCATATTGATGAAGTTACAGCAAGTAGAATAGTGGCCTGCAGAAGAATATTAATGCCTTGAAATATGTGTGACAATGAAGTGTGAAGGACGAGAAGAAAAAGTAAAAAAAAAGTTTCCAATTTGATTTATCTGGAGTTGTTGAGACTACTGACATTACCCTGCCATCTTGCTGGAAAAGATCCACCTCTGTGTTGAGAAATAGCCACTCCTCTTTCCAGCTGCCTGAATTACCTACACCTGAATGCCATCAGATCATCACTAGAACAATATATAACAGCACAGCACAAAGCCTTCCCTTACTTTGGCACATAAATGTATGTTAGGGCCGCTGATGTCATTGCTGCATGTTTTCGATCCCTGCCAAAGTGCCTCGCGTCTGGTTTGTTTATGCATTCTCTGACTGTATGACTTATACTGCACACAAAGTTCCAGTTTGGCTGAAGCCAATCTAACTGACATTTGAAAAGAGTCAATAACGGGGCCAGTTATGGAGACATATAACCATTCACTCTTTCATTCAAACCATTGGACAGTTTGCTAACCTACGATATGTTTTGGACTGATGGAGGAAACTGGAGAACCTGAAGAACATGGGAAGAACATGGTGTCACTGCACAAAATAAGTCTGGATCAAACCATGACCTTAATGCCTTTCCAGTTTTTGTGTAACTTATGAGTGAGTTTAAAACCTCACCGGGGCTAATCACCCCATAATTTGGGTACTGTTCGGTGTAAATGTAAGGGAGATGGAATACTTAATTTGTATGAAGCTGTCATTTTGGTGGCCTTAGAAACATCAAGCACAGTTTGCTTAATTCTCAGTTTTTCTGATTTTTGCAAATGCAATTGCCATTATCATTGTTCAGAAAGTTTCAGCTATTCTTTTTCCTGACATTTTTTATTCTACAAGGGTGTGATTATATCTTATTATGCCCTTTGTTCTCACAGACATTTAGACATGGTAGCAGAAAAACATTTGGTGTCCCTTTTTTGAGCCATGTTTTGTCATTATCCTGATTTTTGATGCATTGTTGCATCGAAACATGTATTGTTCCTGTGTAGGTTATTTACATTGGTAATGATTACGTTACACAGAACGTCGCCCATTCTTCACCTGATGTAAAAAAGACAACGTTGAAAGGACCAATATTACCAGCAGAAACCTATAAGTTGACGTTACCATAATTACCGAGCATTTATAGTTGGTGTATGTTGTCTGACAGAAAATTTATGAGATATATATCTGTGAACTCAACACACTTCTTGGCTGTATGCTTTTGAAGCTTCACTCTGAAGATTTATTGAATGGATTTGTTGACCAAAGCAGCTGAGGTGAATCATGATAGCAGTCTTTAATATATTAAAGGCTGTGAATTTTCCCAAAATTCACAGAAGAAACAAAATTTAAAGTTGTATTTTGCACTGTTTTAAATCGTGGAAAGAAAAAAAGAAATCCCCAGATAGCTATACATCACATTTGAACCTGACCGCAACAACACCATCACAGCAGGATGGGCCACACTCTATTTTAAACCAAGATTGAGTAACACTCAGGACTACAATGCTTTCTTGAAAAACATGTCCCCTGACTTTTCCATATAGTGAGTGTCCCTTGTAATCAGTTCATGTTTCTGTCTAAATCAGAATGCAAAGGTCTCACATTTCTAAGATATATTCTTGAGCTCCTGCATGTTGCTGGAGAGAAATGAGACAATTGCTCGTAGAACGATTGGAGTTACAGTTACAGGATCGAGGCTTAAAGTCATAGAACCACTGGCTTGCCAGTTTCTATGTAACTTATCTGAACTGGGGCTTTTCTTTTAAGGATCATTAAAGTTATAGGCTGCGCATGCCTCAACTTTATTCGTTAAATGGTAGATAGTAAAGTCACTAGCAGCGTAAATATATATTTTTTTCAACATCAAGTGAAAGTATTGGTCATAGACACAGATATCATGTCAGATCTTGGATTTAGTGCCCAATCACTTCTCTTCATCTCGTGCTCCTTTCTTGAAACAAATGATCAGCCATTTATAATCAAGTATTTTGACACACGGGCTGTAAATGAGAGTGAATTAAAAATCATTCCCTTTTTAAATATAACTCAAGCAAGCCTGGCTTCAAACTTTCTATTTTGGTTAATTAAAACTGAATGTTTCACCGGTAATTGTTGTTGCTTATGTTTTCTTGTATCTGAATCCCTTTGAGACTGTGCTTAACTACCCTGTATAAGATTATCAAGGTATTTTCCTATTAAAAAAAAAGTCAATTATTGTAAGTATTTTAGTTACTACTATTTGTTTAGTATTTGTTTTATTTTTCCAGGGCCTTTTCTAGTAACTTGTTTATTACAGTTAATGTGTCTTCCCACCATCGTGGTTGGTGTGAAAAGGCCCAGTGGCAGAGGGTAATGGATATTGAGACTGGTAATTATTGTGAGAAAAAAAAGAAAAGAACATTAGGACTTGCAGGGTGATTTTGGATTAAAACGTATTCTAATGTTACATGCAAAACTTCTGAAAATGTTCAATAAATTTGCTAAGACACTGTATAGGGTTTTGCAGAATTATTTTCATTTCTGTGGTGAATGAGTTCCACTGAGTCAAGGAAGATATAGTACCCTGGGTATGAATGTCTGTGTTGGCGTATCAGTTTCATTTGTCCATTCTTGCATATGTTTTCATTTTTCTAATCCTACCCAAGTGTGTATGTGTGTGTGCATAGTGCTGTAATACATCTTCATATAGGTCTGTGTGTATAACACACCCTGGTTTTGACAGACTGAAACAAAAATCATTACTCACATCACGCCAGTCTGCGGCAAGTAGATTTTTTGATTAACAGCTGTAATTGAACTTGAGCCCCTCTTTCTGAGCCATTTCCCCTTGGCTGTCCAAAAAGAACCACGTTGGATTTTGAGCTGTCTCCAACTTCAAAAGGGGCGAGATGGGAAAGAAGAGAGAGAGTGCAAGTGGATACAGAGTAAGGGAGGGATGGGGGTGGAAATGGACTTGAAAGGAAGAGCAGACCAAGGAGGGAAGCGACAAGAAAGGATGAGTGTGTGTGTTGGTGATGTTGAGATGGGGGTTAGCATTTTTCACCAAATGGTAAGGAAGCATTGAGCATATCACCTTTGGCCAAGTTCTAAAGTCCGTCTTTGAAATCTTTCGGACAAATTGCAGGAGCTTCTACAGCTGTATTGACGGCCTCTTCTGTCTGCTAGGAAAGCCAGTGAATGTCCGAGGGAGCCCACATGCTGATGTGGGGCAAAATCCATAATGGGGAAGACGTGTCTTTCCCCTGGCTTCTTACTTGTCAGCATGAAATATTGCAGGACAGTAAACTGATACAACCATTACTTGTTTATGGTGTTAGGAAAAGGAGGTGGAGAGGGATGGACCTCTAAAACGGTTATCATTCAGAACACGTAGTGCTGCCTTTTAATTTGTCATGTTATTCTGTTATAAATCAGCCTAACATCATACTAAAGCAAACAAGGAGAGAAGAGATTTCGATGATCATGTTTTTATTACTTTTCTAAACTATCCATTACTGGCTTTCATCCAGCCTTTATAGTATTAACTCTTTTAAATACATCTTTAAGAAAATGCAAGGAATAAATATATATATGTGAAATTCTCAACAGAGGCTGTGAAAATCAGAATAGAGATCATATCCATACTGTTTAATGACATCTCAGTGACATGCAAGTTAAAGTTTGAAACTGATTCATGGGTTGTTTATCATTAAATGAGATTCAAATTCCATTATTTCTGCAAAAATTCAGGAAAAATGCACAATGCTGCCCTAATCCTTGTGAAATGTTATCTTTATACTTTAAGTGCTGGCATCAAATTAGCATATTGACTTTGTTTCTCCCCGCCAATTTTGTCTTAATTCCACTCTTCAATATACTGTAATGCAATTATGCATAAGTGTGGCCTCACTGTCTCTGGATGGTCACATTATACATAAGTATGACTTCACAGAATTGAACTGATTCTCTCCTCCTTTGTCTTCCTGACAATAGGAGACATTAAATCTGAGCTCCATTCACTGGATGTCTCCCATGAGGAAAAAAATTGTTACTCCAGCCAAACTTAGTGGCATTATGCTAACAAATTGGATAAGGCTCAAAAGAGATGGAATGTTCATCTATACAAGTCAAACTGCCCATCTGCATAAAACTGCAGGTTTTTTCCCCTTTCAGTCGCATCCGTTGCTTTCAAAGTGGGTCAGCGAATTTCTCTTTGATAAATAATGTTTTTGTTTTCAGTGGCAAGAAAATATCGTTCATCACAAATTATCACAGTGGCTTCATAATTTTGGTTGTATCTGTCAGCATAAGTGACTGGTGTGATATACTGCAGGGAGGAAAAAGTATATTAAGAATTATTTGTCGCCCTGTACGCTTTTACTTCTGCCATAGGTAACTTAAAACATGGGCTACCTCATTTTTCAGATATTACCAAGTTAAAGGTGCAATGTACTCCTTGACCCCATAAGATAGGTGCATATCGTGCTTGAACTGGGCAATCAATCGACGCCATACTTTTGCACCATGGGAGGAAAACATGCCAACGGGGAAAACATGAAATCGGTGACTGGCTAAGAATTTTGTTATAATAGGTAAGCTTGCAAATGTTTGGGGTGTTTTTTCTAAAGTTCCTTAAGGTACATTTCTTGACAACTTCAGTGAAAATGTAAACTTTGAGAATTTCTTTCATATTTGAAATGGAATAATGCCCTGCTTTTACTTTCCTTCAACAATAAAAAAGGGTAAATTCAGGAACCGTCAAAGAAATATATTCAAGATTTTTATCAAAGACATTCTAAAACATAGACTTTAATAACAACTTGTGCTTATTTTATTTCCACCAATTTCTGAAAATGATCCTTTAACCCTTCTGTGAATAAGCCCTGGTTTATACAGGGGGGACTGACTTTGTTGGACCTTCATGCTACTCAGGGTGTCAGAGGACTGCTGCCTTCACAAATCTGGCACACGATTAGTCAGTTTATTTACCTCAACTTTCATTCCCTCTGCAAAAGTACCCTTTGCTGGGATGTTCCTTTTTTTGACCCTCTCATTGAGTGCAACCTCACTCCACCCTCCTGGCCATTTACCGGGACTCTAGTATATTTAAAAAAAAACAAAAAAAGAAAAATGGCCAAAGAAAAAAATGCTTTGCTCAGAACACATCGTCCGTAATTAGATATACTGTACATATTCATTTCACAGAAAGTTGATAGTCATATTTTAAAGAAGTGAAAGTGCTCTTTTAGCAGTGAGTGCTGGACAACCAAATGTTTTTTGGATGTAGAGAAACACAACTGTAGAGGATGTGGCTTCTGTTGTAACAGGTGGCGAGCCATGCATTAAATATTTATGTAGCATGAATTTTCTATGCATTCTCAATTTTTTCGAATCTCTAATAATCGGAATAAACTGACTAAGTCCATTGGATGAACAGTTCTCACAAGATTTGTGGAAGAGGCTTACTTCTGTAGTCCTGCGCTGTACTTGTCCTAATCGGTGGATGGAGAATGTACAAAGCACAAGACTTAGACATCAGAGGATGGGGTTAGCATTGCGAGTCTGTAAAATCTCAGTAGTGAGGGAAAGACTTTGCTTTCCCATCGGTTTGATTTTGTCCAACACTTTCTCTCATCATAACTGACCCTGTTAGTGACCCTGTAACATATTCCAGTATAACCCGATTGCCATGTCCTGCTTTGCTTTTAACAAACAAACTTTGAATCAAAATTACAGAGACCAAGGGATGAAGTGAAATAAGTTTACACTCAGTAGTTCGGCTCTTGTTTTACATTATCTCAAATATAAGTTGTGCATTTATCGAACGTCTTTTTGAAAGTTTCAAGCTGTTGCAAATTATGTTCCGCAGCAAACAAGTGCAGGGGTTCCCAGCCCTTGACCCACAAAAGCAGTGTGCTGGAGAGTCGTGACATTCCCTCTTCCCATGGAGAAGGTTGAAGCATACAAATACTGCGCACACACATTTCCATGCCTGTGTAAGTACATTTAAATTTGAAGTGTTTAAAGTTAAGTGCTTCTTCGGAAACAACTTTAATCCAAACATGCTCTTCAGTGGAGAATAAATATTTTTGCAGAACAACAATGAGGAATTCATTCACTAAATTTTCTTTGTTTACTTCGTCTCACTTTCTGAAAATCATTTCAATTAATGTAGTTAAAGTCTTGGCTTGCATGGCTGTGTTGGCTTACACCCTCCTTGGTCATCTGACCGTTTCAAGATTTTGTCGCAGCCCACTTCATCATAGTGATGAGCTGCATCCCTAGATCTCGGTAATTACTTTAGCGAGTACATATAGATGCTGTAGCCAACCTATGAAAATCAGATCCAAGTTGTAATAAACCGGTGAAATCTTTGAAGCAACGTCCGAAGGAGTTAACGGTTTAGAGAACGTGAATGGAGGAAGACAACTTCAATTGACCTGAGAATATTCCACAAAATTCCCCATTACAACTGTGCAAAAAATGAGCTGCAGCAATGGGAGATCAAGCAAATTGTATTGATATCTTGACAGCCCCATCTCTCTGTTCATCGTGTACAGGGGAATTCTCGAGAATAAAGACATCAGAGAGATTATAGCGATACACACTGATTTACCAAGGAGAAGTATTGTATTTTCAGTGTTGGGCCAACTACCCTATACTCTTCCCATTGTGATTTTAAAATGCCTTTTCTCTCATCTAGACCATGAAGGAGGTACAAAATAAGTGTTTTGCCATTTGCAATAAAAGAAACTTTCTCTTGTTAATGGCCTGGGTATAGGCGAGTAGGGAGTGCACCTTGCTGTTCATCTGCTGCATGCGAGTGTGAGCTGTCTGGGTGATGGCCATTATGGTTCCCGCTACTGCCTGTGCGTCCACTCCACCGGGATCACTGAAGTGTTGGAACTAACAAGCTGGTGATGCAGACAGTGGATGCACAAATGGGATTTTGTCCTGAAAGCTATAGAGTTTGCTCTCTGTCTCCAGTAGAATGCCAGGGAGCGGGAACGGTCGTTTGTGAGGACTGACTGAGTTATTTGCCACCAGAATGAGATGATTACATCTGATAATCTTGCTAATGATCTACTCCAGAGAGGAGAGCACATAAAATTGAATGAGCTACACAGAGATACACAGTTTTCAGTCTTATCCTCTCATTCCTTTCCTGTGGTGCAGATTTATGCAGAATGATACTCTCCACACAGGGATATTTGCAATTTTCCTTGTCATAGCTTAAGCGCACCCAAGATGTGGGAAAGACTTGCACACACAGGCACATCACAAATTCACTAAACAGCCCCGCTAGCTGTAGATATTGTTCCACACATGAACACACATTCATCTTCTCTCTTTCTTAAACATACACACACAGGCACCAAATCCTCACACTCCTCTCCTGTCCCAAGGTTAGCGCAGATTAAAAGATGTGACACTGATGGAGGAGGCTCCTCCTCCTCGCCCAGACAGTCAGTGTGATCGGGAGCAACCTACTTCATTTCAGTAGGATAATAGCTAAACAGAGTGTGATCAGTCCAATTACCCCCTCATTGCAAAGGTGTTGTGCTGGGGATGGCCTGAGGAGTGAGCGAACTGTCTGGCATGTAGCGGAGGTGCAACAGTCGCACCTGCTACCCCAAGTCTTTCCTTGTATGAATCTCAATTTGTTTGTTCAGCGCTGCCAACAAAATGATGACCGAGATATGAGCCCTCTGAGGAGGATTGAAATGGACAGCCCTTTTTTTTTTTCACTGCACGGTCTCTGCATATGTGCGGTGTCGGGAGGCGCCACTCTCAACAGTGAACTCATGTTGGTTTCATACACGGGACTATTTTGTGCTAGCTTCTCGCGGCTTACAAAGGCCAAAATCGTATTTTTTTCCACGTCAGTTCTGCCTTTTTTAGAGTCAAATGGATGCACGGTTTGTTTGCCACATTACACTTTACATGTAGCAAGCTCGAATGTGCGTTGTGAAAATTCAATAACCAGATTTGAACAGTTTCAATCGCGTTCTCAATCAAATGAAGAGAGACTGAGAGTCTAACTGTGACTCGCTGTAGCAGTTTGTCTCATCCCTCCTATTCGATTTACGATGTGCTAGTTTGAGGAGCTTCAAAGTCTCAGTATGTATAAAACCCTAATCAAGTTCCAAAGATGAGCCTAAATCCTTACGTCTCCTGTGATTGTTTTGTTTTTTTTCAGAATTCACATCGTTATTAAAATTGACATTAATTCTCCACATGGGATCTCCCTTGGACAGCGATCCAACAGCTGGTGTAACTTGTTGGTTTTGTGGTAGCTCTATCATCACAATCACACCGTCGAAATAAAAAACAGCCTCCTATTCGTCTGAGCTGCAATGTCTGTGATTGACAGGCAGCTCAGTCAGCACAAGAACGGGTTTTGTCTGTCATGATTCCTTTAGATGCACTAATTGAAAGCAATACCTTTTTCTTTTTTTGAATGGTCTATTGATTTGGACCAAGCCCAGTATTTCACACACACACACACACACACACACACACACACACACACACACACACACACACACACACACACACACACAAAAGAGTGAGTAACATGAATTGTGTATATGCAAGGATAAAAACCTCAGTTGTTGGAAGCCAGTGGCACAAGTGATGAAGATGACAGACACATCATAGTGAGTCTTCAAAGCAGCCTTGTTTCCGGGGTAAAAGGCCTCAGGCGCCTTGTAATGGTGTTCTAATTAAGAAACGTCAAACGGTGTCATCAAATATGTGCGCGTAAAATCCTGAAGCTCTCCACATCTGACCCTATATCTGACTCTGGATCTTTATCGGGGTACCCGTTTGAAATGCATCTAAGCACGAACGAAGGTATCATATCAAATTAATGTTGATTAATGCAAATACACTAATCCCCCCCCCCTCTCCGTTTCAAAGGCAGAAATGTTGCCAAGACGTTAACAGGTCCTGTGTTTGTATTTGTTGTTTTTTTTTATTTATTCGTTTGGTTGCCAACCGCATCAGGTGCTGTGTCGGATAACTTTAATGGATTTACACAAACAGCCCCTAGATGTTAGGAAATTAAAAAGGGGGGGGGGGAAACAAACAAACTCTGATGCTTCCAGTGGAAAATGAAGTCGTGGAAAAAAATATCAGTATTTCAAAGATGTTTTTTTTTTTTTTTTTTTTTTTTTCCTTCCTTCCGCGCAAACATTGGCGTGAACATCGAGCTTCAGCGCTTCCCGCAGTCATCCTCCGTCGGCGCGTTCGCCTGACGCCCAGCGCCTCCCCAACCGCTCCTCACTTTGACAAATTCCTGGACGTGAGCGGGTCTGCCGCGTGGATTCTCTCTCACTCTCTCTCCCACGCACACACACGCTTAACACCTTTTCTTTTCTTTTTTAAAGATATTTCAGAAGTTCACTGTCTCTGCCACACTGTCTCCTTTCTCTCTTCCCCCCCTCCTCCTCCACTTTGTGAGGGCACAATGGAAGTGTGGACGTTTAGTAGTTTTTTGTTGCTCTTCTCTTGCCCGCTCAAGTTTTTGGCTCATGCGGAAATCAGCTCTTCGGCAACGGCGCGCGGGTTTGCCCGTCCGGTGCCGCGGCTGCTGGAGCCACGCGTGATGCGGGGATCCGTGGGAGTCGAGGTGGACTACGGAGCAAAACTTTCCGACCTGTTTCCGACCCCTGCGACGCGGGAGGAGAATGAACTCCTTCGCGGCGAGGTTGTTTTTCGCAACGAAGCGGAAACAAAGTCTCGGGATGCAAAGTGCGGCAACGTGTGCGGGAACAGCCGGGGGCGATCCACAGCAAACGCATCCCGTGAACAGAAACGCATGGCGAAGCGGAGCGCGGATAAGAGCCTGAGTGGAGAAACCCATCCGTGGGACACCTTTACGCACACGGTCCAAGGGGTTTCCAGCGCCGGGGCTTACAGAGCCGAGAACCGGCGCGCCGGGGAGGAAAACCGAGGCTCTCACCCGAGACAAAGCAACGAGCCGCACCTGGACACATCGACTTTCGCACTGTCGGGAGACTCCGCGCACAACCAGGCGATGGTGCACTGGTCCGGACACAATAGTAGTGTGAGTTCTTTTTTTTATATATTCATTATTTTTTTTTTAGCGTCAACAGCTCCAATTAAAAACTATGATGCTCATATTCTTTTAAGCGCGAAATCCGCATTTGGCGTGTTCTGTTTGGATGGATCTGACACACTTTTTACGCACAGCCGTCTCGTTGCTTGCAGTCTGTTTTTTTTCCCCCCCTGCAAGAGTGACTCCGACCTCTAAAAGTCACGACGTGAAAATACGCCGCTTCTGCAATTACATTTGATTGAAATCGCTGTCTCCCCCTTTACCCCCATAGAAAGTTTACGGCTGTGTGTGCATTTCACAGCTGCGTTCGAGGACGCCTGACAAGATAGGAAGGCTGAGCATTTGCAACCCCCCCCCCCAAATGGGTATCATCGTTAAATGTGAATCATCTGAACTTAACACTTCAGGTGAAATAGATGCGACGTTGGGCCGTGGTTGGGCGAATAGCTGCAATCACACAACATTAATAATTTATGAAATAATCAAGTAAGTCAGCGGAAGGTGGGGAGGCTCAATTAAGTTTGGGGGATGGGGGGGGGGGACTTTTACCCCTGATGCTGATGAGACAGTTTGACCTTTTGGCAAATGGAAGCATACCTTTTTTTTTTTTTTTGTTACTGACATTTGACTTACCCGTGTTTAGATAGTTGTGGAATTGCCCGGATGAATATGGTGTTGTGATGTACATTTGCTTTGCAAATGGTTCTCAGAAGACATAGCAGCCACACGCCTGCCCGTTTGTGATGGCTCTAATCAGAAGGAGATTTAATCTCTTTCTTTGCAACTACTAGCCGCTAACTGTTTACAAGGTCCGCTGAGTTATCAGACATAAAGATCTTAGAAATGGAAATAGCCTTTTTTTTCTGTAGAAAAGGAACACATCTGCCTTTTCACTTAAGGTAATTCAGATTGCATTATCTCGCTGAGCACAGGGGTGTGTAGCATCAGCATTAATCAATGATAAGATCTAGGTTTTTGTATCCGGGAAATGCATGAATAGACATACATTATCACACAAAGCAGATGGTGATATCCTTTAACATCCACCTGTACTTGGATTTCTTTCTGGTCATTTTTTCCCCGCAAAGACAATGCAGCCTTTGTGTTTGTTGGGGGTTGTGAATCACCTCTATTTGAATCACGAGCCTAATATAATCTGATCCGTTGTGTATGTCTTGAAATATACTGTTTTAGATATTGTCTCTAAAGATGGCCTTTTGTACTGCAGGACACTGTTCACTGGATCATCACTGATGGGCTTGTCACTGTGTCCTGGCAACATTTGAGATTTATTCAGTCTGAATCCCCTCTGTGGTCCCAAAATCCGAAGTGAAACTGCTGAGAAAATTGATGTCACTTTATGACTGGATGTTAGAGCTCAGACTATATCAGATGTAAAAGAATGACAATGAATCTAAAAGGGACATTTGAAGGAAAATTACTTAATTCCTGTGGTCTGGGATCATCCTATCTAATTTTCACTTGAAGAGTTTGCTTATAATCTGACCAAGATGTAAAATCCCACAGGGAACAGGATGAGTGAGATGTAAATGGTGCTGATGAAAAATGCCTAAGGGGGGCAGGGGTCTTCTGAGTTCAGATTGAATAAAAAAAAAATAAAAAAAATGTAAGCATAAAACCTCAAAACTATTCACAAATCAGCCCTCTTGACTATTATCAAAGCCTGGAGTCATAGCTTTCCAGTCCAAGAGAGCATGATAACATGAATGGGACTTGATCGAGGGAATGAAACAAAACCATGCATTTTATGAATTCACTTTTAAATGTGAGGTTTTGATTGGCTGTACACATTTCTTGCTCATTAAATCTCCCCTGATTTAGAATGGGACCACAGGTAGTCATGGCCTAATGATAAGCGCAATACATTTAGGCTAAAAAAGAAATTGAAGTAATCACGAAATTTACTTGGCTTCAGATGCTGTTTGGTTAATCAGTATTTCACTCTTTTGTGTCACATGGGTTTTCAAGCTGTGATATGTAATCTTTTTAAAAAGCACATGCGGCACATCCCACTCTCAGGGGATGCAGAGCCCACTCAGATCTGATCTCTGAGGGGAAAAAAGTCTTAGCGTGAAAGCCAGTTGACTGCTGGGTGATTAGGGAATTATTGGCAGCTAAACCACTAAAGATTTCAGATCGGCCACGTTTGCGAGCGCGTTTTTGCCTCTCAAAGACAGCTGACTGTGCACGCTCAACTCCTGCCGTTAAAATAAAATTATGCGTTGGTGTTAATAATCCCCCTCATACTTGAGAATTAGGGTCTGGTCATTGCTATTTTCCTGCCATTTCCGACTTGGTCTGTGAAGTGCCAGGCATTGATGAGGCCACCTGTTCTTGGTCACCAAGTAATATCTCTATGGTTTATGTTGTTGCTGAGGTGGTGAGAGTCAAACCTGCCCGTCAGTTATGTAGCAGCATCTTTTCTGCTGTGACAGACTGGGAATCAGGCTGGGCCTCCTGGGCCACGTTACCCGCATACTTAATCAGAACGAGGTGGTTATTGTTGCATATAATCTCATTGGTATAGCTCGACGGTAAAAAGAGAGAAATGGCACGGCACTTGGGGACACCTGTGTTAAAACTGGTTCATTAGATAGACAGTCTTTCAATTTAACATATCAGAGACGGTTGCATAGAAACTCCTTGATCCGTAAAATCGAATGGATCAAATGGAATAGGTTCCCAATTCACAGAGGCATTTGACCAGAGTTTTGGGGGATGCTACCACATGGTGAAAAGTGCACAAAAACAAAAAAAGCCTATGCTGTTGAAGTGTTCTTTTGTATAAAGGGATCCATTGTGTTTTTTTTTCCTATATTTCCCAGCAGATTTTCACCTTCTAAGCACTAACCTTAACGTGATTCAAGAAGTCATTGCTCAGTCAGATGGATGGATTTCTGACCTTGTGCAACCTTTTTTTTTGTCATACTTTTTCCATCTATCTCTGTGTTTTCTAAAATAAGGTGTACAGAGTGGAAAAAAACAAAAACAAAAGTGAATTACTTCGCAGGACTATTTTGATTTTTTCCCTATGGTGTAAGAATGTTTTGCAGTTTCCCGGCACTTTATACAATACCTTTACAGTAAACTGTGCATGAAATAAGACGTATAGACTGACTCTTGGGTCAGTCAGTTTGGTTGATTTACATTCACAGGCTTTTTGGGGCCACAGAATTGCAGAAGAAAACAGCCAACATCCTGACAAAGCCCTATTTCTTAGGTTTCCTAAGACTATGGGCCAACAATTGGCTGAATAGCTGTCGGTAACAGTAGGCGGCTATAATATTCGTAGCATGCTCCTCTCAATGGCACTTGTTGGCTCTTCACAGTGGCCTTTTTGGCAGAATGAATCAGCACCTGAGCTGTACGAACGATGCATACTCCTGCTACCAGCTGGTGCGGAGAGTTTTGGAAGCACTTACTTACATGTAAGCAGACTGAGGGCAGCCACCGTAACAAAGAAACAGATTTTAGCAGCTTGTACCGGAAAACATTTTCTTTCATTTCTTGGCCTAAAGCTTGGGACCAATGTCAAAGCGTGGTAGATTAAGATTTACCATGTGGTTTCATGGCTCATGTGAAGATGGCATTTAAACGTTCTCACATTAGGGTTGGGCACGCCAGCTTTCTGGCAATATGGTGCCCCTTAATGATTTGCAGTCAAGTTGAGAAACTGGTTTGATCCCACTGAAAGTGTACCTGCAGAGTAGTTTACTTTTTCATAGTTGTTAGCTAGTCCATTCAACAATTATGAGGCAGCATAAATATTTTCCTATCCCTCTGATGAGTATAGATACTATCCTTCGGTCTGACATTCATCAGTTTGAACTCCTTAGGGAAATGTATATTTTTACTTGCTAAATGCGCCATTATATAACTAGTCTCAGAGGTTCTCGAAAAAGCAGTAGCTGAGAATGCTTTTTAAAATAATTATTACCGTGATGCCACAAAAATTAAATATTTAAAAAGAAATCTTGTGAACTTCCTGTATATATTTTTTTTGTTATGGGAGTGGAGCTACCAACAGCTACAGGGAGGAACAAGACTGTTAATAAATCCCCAAAATTTTTTCATCCTCCAGTGTTGAGGATGTCAGTGATACTAAACTGATCCACGTTTCAAAAATGATGCAGCTTTTTAATTTATAAGATGTTGTAGTCAGTGTGTGTGGGCTCAGGAACCCAGTTATAGAAGGCAGAAATCTTAACCGCTTTTACAAACACTTTCTAAATGATAAATGAATAAATAGATAAATTAGTGAACTGACAAAACCTTGGAAATCAATACACTGAGTTGAATTGAGAGTCCTTGCTTGGTGGGTCATCAAATCAGTTAGTTGTACGCTTGAGATTTTAATTGGGAAATCAACGGATAAAATTTGGAGCTGAAATTTTCTGCGTAAAGTTATACCCCGATGGATGCTAAGGAATCGGGCGTTGTTGTCATTATAAAAGGTGTCTTTTGATATTACAAGCTGTTATTTGGTACATTATCACCCTAAACATCTATATTCACCTTAGTAGTAATAGCTTCATGCTTAGCAGATATATGCATTTGCTACCATACTCAGGGTGTCAGTGCCTCACACCGGTACATTAATCCATATTTTCGCTTGCTTCTACAAGTGCACTGTACGGTGTCCTTGATTGTCACAACTATAGCAATCCTTTATACGCTACCCATGCAAACAGATGCAGTCCAGTACCAGCAGGGTGTGGTTAGTACAGTTCAGGCACTTCGTCAACAATCTGGACAGGGAGGGTGTAGTATTCTGCCCAAGAAAGTTTTCTTTAATGGCTTTGGTTTTCCGTTATGGTGAACAAGATGCATGTTTCATTTCTTCTGTAGTAATAATTCAACGAAATTCCAGTCTTTACCCTCAAAGTACATGCATGTGAACACTTTGTTCATGAATCATTTGTGCTCTGGGTCTATAGTGCAAATCAACACAGGGCCTCAGAACATCTTGCAAATTGCATTTTGTCTCGCAAAAGTACAATTTATGTAGCAAATAAAGGTTGTTGTTGGTTTCATGCTAAGCCACATTGATTCAGTTCTTCTTGCCGTCCAATCTGTTTTTCTATTAAACACATTCATACACACTGTCTTCTCTTCATTTCAATCAAAGTGACAAAGGTGATGCAGAATTATATATGTCAGGTTTGCATGTAATTAATTAGTTCGGCAACTGTCAGTCGGACACAAGCGGTCTATACCTGTAATTATTTTGTGGCAAAAATGTTTGCACAGTATGATTTAATCAATTTTAATTGTAACAGACTTAACCTAAACCGTGCCACTTGACAAAAATAACATGCAGAGGAAAGTATATTTGATATAATGTGGACCAAGGGGGTGGAAAAGTGAAATACTAATAAAAATGCGCCGTCACAGCATATTCAGTAGCCCCATAGCATTCAGGCATGACATTGTCAACGTTAACTGATATTCAGTGATCGTTTGTTAGCCTCTGACCTATGGAATTATGAGGAATATGTGATGTATTATTATTGACCAGATTTGATCCAAATGGGGTCTGACACAAATTTCTGACAGGGTTAAATAAGCTAAACAGGGCGAAATAACTGAATTATCTACTGTTCATAAACTCCATGTAGCTGATAACATTTCTTTGTAGTATTTTATCTATGTTGTCTCTATCTGTGTCGTCTCTAAGTGGCAGCACACCTCTCTTGGTGGCTTTAGGATCATATTGTAATTCTACCATAATTTGGTAAATATAAATAATAACATTTCAGTATATTTTGGGTCCAAGGTGTTCAAAGTATCCAAAAAAATAACCTGATTGTGTTTGAGTTTGACAGGTGTTGCTGGTGCAACATAATTTATAATATTCACTAAACAAAATCATATTGTGAAAATGCATGGATACAGTGTGTATCAAGAAAATGTTCCCCTGATCCATTGTTCAATACATATATATATATATTTGAAAACTGCACAGCACCATGACAGATATCTTAGGTGGTATTTTGGAGCACATCACCTTCAACGAAATATTAACCTTCCACTGGTTTATCCAATATTGTTTTTTAGGATTCTCATTTTTGGTCCCTTCAGTGTGCCACACCAGGCTCTAATTTTTGCGTATTTGTGAAATAATGCATTGTCCAGTTTGTAATTCAACCAAGTTTTGGCTCATGGATTAGGTTTCTGGATGTCATGAAGAACTGCGATGTAATTTCTGGTTTTGTTCAGTTTTAGAATTGCCTCCTAATATTGGATACATAAAGCCTGGTCTTGCAACTCTGTGTTTGGGCCACCAGGTTTGGAAGCTGCATATTACATGAATCAGCACAGTGGTTACAATGTTTAAAGATGACTCTGGTGGCTGTGGCGGCAGCTGGCTTAAACAGTAGTTTGAGCTGCAACTTCACATTGACAAAAACGTATCAGGTGAAGGTGCAAAGATTTTTCTTATCTGGTGAAATACAAAAGACCCTACCTAAAGCGCCACACAGACTGTGCAATGACGATGATGGAAAACTCAAAAACAGTGTGACACATTTAGAAAATGGAATTCTCACTTGATGGGTTTCCCGGAACAAATCCTTTAAAATGACTGGTTGTTTTCACTTAAAAAAAGATTTATAGTCGAGAGAAAAATGGTAAATGGATGAGCAGATAAATATAGATCCAAAAGTATTCAGAAATTATGACAAAGTATTCATTAAAGTAGATGAATTTGCAGAGGCTAGATATGACAGAAACTGCATATCATTTGCATAAGTTAGCGATTTTTATTGGACTGAATATGAATCATCATTAATAGGGATGTGTAAGACTATATATTACCTCACATTAACATAATCTTACATCCCATTTGAAATATTGTTGTGTTATATGAACTGCTACAAGCTGAAAATGAAGGGAGGGAAGTCACGTTCTCATGCCTCCCCATATTTCCAATTTTCATTTGCTTCAGTCAGTTCATTCAACGGCTCAATTTTCCCTGCTTGAGAAATTGAAATTTTAATCTCTTCAAATTATATATTTAGTTGTACTCCTGAT
>CAAKHD010004661.1:203461-245635 GCA_901007705.1 Fistularia tabacaria
TGTGTGTGTGTGTGTGTGTGTGTGTGTGTGTGTGTGTGCGTGCGCGCGCACGTGTGAACCAAGCATAAGTAGAACCTCGGTTACTGAAGGCAGGGGAATATTACATATTGAATGTTGCCGAAAGTGGCACAGTAGATCAAGTGGACCAGTCAGACTTTCAAAACATAATGCAAATGAAGGCAGTAGCAGCCTGACAGACCGTATGTAAGATGTTTAACATTAACAAAGGAAATCAAAATTATCATGAGGAATTAACGCTAACAACGCAGGTACGTTCCTCAGACATCTTTTGAATCTCTTGTGTATTAGAGGTTGTATTGTGTATTAGTCTTCTTGATTTAGGGTTAACAATTAAAAGTTTGGAAGACAAATTTAGATAACTCCAATCCTCTCAGTATATTATTATTGGGATATCATTATTTGTCAATGAAATAATTAGTCATCCAAAAATGTTAGCTTGCTTGGTCATTTTTAAGTAAAAAGGACAATTGTTAGTTTCGGCTCTAGTGTTTTTATTCATTTCCAACACTGACAGAATAGAACCATGACCACTCAGTCAAGTAATAATAAATCTTATTTCATGTGACCAATCATAAGATCAGGGATAAAAATGATCCCTTCCCCTTTAAGTCTTAAAAGTCAACCTGAGCAGTGATTGCATACTGGGGTCACAGATCTGTACTCACAGTAATTTTTATTTTTTATTTGGCTTAGCAGTTACTGTTCGGTACTCTTATCTGACATTTGTTGCTTGCATGTTTTATTTATTTGTAGAATGTTGAGATGAATTGTTTCTTCTTCATTTTACCTGTACCGTACTAAAAGAAATATGAAACAAAACAAAACAAAAAAACGAAACATCAACTTTGTTGTTAACCTTTAGCCGCAATCAAAGGGTTAAAGAATTAATTGAGAAAATAATGGTGCAAAGAAAAGATAACAATTAATTGCTAATCAAATTCATTGCGTGTATAGGCACTCACAGCACTTGATTAAGTTTAAAGAATTATCGAGTTATTTGAAAATCTTACGAAATGAAGGTTGGCTGCCTTGTTAATTATCATGGCTGTCATTAAAACAAAATGTACAAACCAAATATTGGGATATGGTTTGAATATTAACAGTCGATTCTGGCAATGAAGCACGAGCTTCACCCCACATTCCCCCTCTCAACTCACATTAAACCACCACCAGAAGTGCTTGTCTTGTCACACACATGGAAACTTAAGATAATGCCATGAAACCTTTTCTGTTTAGTGGATGAATACTGAGTGCTTATTTATTCATCCTTGTTATTGTCCTAAGCAAAAGCAATATTGCCTTCATATTGAAAATCAGCCTTGTCACAATAGATTAAATTGCGCTATAGTCAGTCTTACTTCAGTATTTATATCTGGGGAGACAAAGGTGGTAATTCTACAAATGCCAGGACAGGGTAGCCCTGACATGTCTCTAGCCACCTAAAAAAAAAAACTGCCATCGGATTTTTCTTCAGTCCAATGGTGATTTTTGATACACTTATGCGGGTGTTATCCCTCTCAGCAGTGATGTGTTGAGCAACGTCTGATAAAGCCTCTGTGTCTCGCCATCCCTCCTCATGTAGCTCGATAAGAAAACAACTGGGTGATGCTCGGCATGTCTATCCGCTGTGAATTCCTGACATTTCAATGACAAATTCTGAGTAGAGACAAGAATATTCTTTGACATATTATCAGAGGCTGGGGTTGAGTTGAGCAGCGGCGATGTGATGGAGAACTGAGGCTGATGAAACCGCTCTCTCTTGCTGTTTTTTTTCCCCCTGATGTTGCTTGGTGGGATAGCCGGGCAACACATTTATGCTCGGACAGAGTGAAAGCATTGCAAGCTGCCTTAAGACAAGCAGAGCTGTCACATTTCAGTCACCGCTTTGCCTCTATTTGCAGGAGAAATTCAGGGATGAGCCAAGACTTGTGACATTGTATCATAAGTAGCTTTAAGCTTTAGTAATGCTGTTGGGGGAAGAAAAGAATAGCCAAAACAAAACCAAAAAATAAAACCTTTTTTTAACAAAAACGGGTAGAAATATGTGCGCATGATTTATTTATGAACCACCACCAACTTATGCACTTTGGATGTCTTATTAATCAAGAATGAACCTTAAACAGTGGCCAACCCCTTCCTCTTCACTTAATGAAAAATGCAGATAAGTGAGGGTAGAAAAACAGGGGTATTTTGGCCACGCTTAGCTCATGATCTGAGATTCACTGCACTTTTGGCAGTAAGGGGGTCATATTAGTTGGAGGACTCTTCCCTTCCAAAATCATAATTTGGAACACGACTGCCTTTGGCTTTAACTCACATCCCCCCCAGGCAGAGGCCGAGTCACCAGGAGCCAAAACTATAAAGAATCAGAGTTGAGCAAATGCAGGAGTTCTCATCTTTCCAAAATCCTAACTAGTTTTTAGACTTAACAAAAACCTTTTGAGAGTTTACTTATACTGGGAAATTTCCAAACTCTGTTGTAGACCAGGGTTTTGTGATGAAAAAAAACAAACAAAAACCATAGTTACAGCTGGGACATGAATCATGAGGTGCTGTATAATCTGTTTCAGCGAAAAATCTTTAAGTGGAAACATACATAATATCAATGTTGGCCACTCCAGTTTTGAGGATCTTTTTTTATTTTGTCAAATTTTATTATTTGAGACAAAAGAAGACAAAATGATCAAAATATTGATTAATTCAGTTATTTGACTTAAACTAGTCAAATGTGTGTGTGTGTTTTCAGTATTGGTCAACCCAATTTTCACAAAATATATTCATAAATTGCAACGAATTAGACTAAAGATTTTATTCAGGTCTTGATTCATTCATAAAGAGAGAAAATGAACGTTTCTCTTTGTATGTGCATTAAGCATTGGTTGCCCAGATTCATGGCAATATTTATTTTTAATTGCATGGAATAAGATTAACATTTTTCTTTTTCATGTAGTGTCTTTTGAATTTTTTGGATTTGTAATAATAAAGCGGGAAAAAACACTTTCAGTGTGTGTGTGTGTGTACAGTTCACTAAACAGATTTGAGTGTTTGACCCAAGTTTTCTTTTAAGAAACAAAGCAGACAAATTACAATTTAATGTCCCAATAATGTCAAACGACACACTTTATTGTGTATTGTTAGCAACACAGCAACATAGAAAGTTCAGAAAATTGCCTCACAATAGAGTTGTATTTGTAGTGAAACCCTTTTACATTCAGCCAATTTCATTAATTTCCCCCCATAATGGACTGAATTGATTGCTGAAACCTCCTAAGCTCGAACCGTCAGGGCTTTATGACCACAGCTTAGGAGCAATGAGGATAAGCAAACGTCGAGACAGCAGCCTAATGCACAAGGGACATTTCGCTGGGGTTTATTTGATGAAAGCTGCATCCCCAGAGTATGTTTTCACCCACAAAAGTACAAACAATCAATTTGGTCCACAGATGAGATGAGGACAGAGTAAGGCCTTTCTTCGACCGCACCATTTCTCTTAAAAGACATTTGTCTGTTCTGCCAAATGCTCTACATTGACGATCTCTTCCCAGACCCACATCAGGGCTTCATTTATTTTTTATTTTTTTATTCTTCCACCCACTTGCTGTGCATCTTGATTTTTGCCCTTAATGCTGTCAAGGCCGAAAGAAATGTATGCAAATTTGCACCGTGCACTGTATTTCTTTTGTCTGCAGGTGT
The DNA here is from genome assembly GCA_901007705.1 of Fistularia tabacaria. Lineage (NCBI taxonomy): Eukaryota > Metazoa > Chordata > Actinopteri > Syngnathiformes > Fistulariidae > Fistularia > Fistularia tabacaria. The sequence goes on from CAAKHD010004661.1 coordinate 207,176, forward strand.
TTGCATCATATATCTTATGTACATTAAGGCATTATTGTGTGTGTGGGGGGTGTTTATATGTTGTGTGTGTGGAGATGCACTGACTGTTATATTGAGCTATCTACCGTATTTATGTAAAACATATTGTCCTCTACATTTACACTTGTGTTTCCATACAAAAGGAGTCCAAGCAATCCCATTTCTCATTCTTTTGATTCTTCCCTCGCTGTGTTTGAAACAGAGAATGGACCATGGTGATTTACAAAAGAAAAAAACTGTCATGTTCTCAGTGTGAGCAGGATTCAAATTGCATTAATTAGGTAAGAGAGGACTGTTTGTCAAAAAGTCTCTTTCTTGCCCTTCGCCAGGCCTTTGTATTCCTTAATGAGTCTGAGTTAGTAATGAGCAACAAATGAAAAAAGAGGATTCATTGTCCTCCAAATTGCATGTGTGTTGATTGGCTGGTGAAAGGTGGCATAGTAGGATGAAAAATTAAGTCCTGGTTGCTCATCTTAAATTGGTGTGCCAGTATTTTGTGTCTATTAATTCATTAGGTGCCTCTGGGGATCTGCATTATTTGGTCAACTTGGATCTTTATAGTCTTTCAATGTTTCTACCGCCTCCTGTGCATAGATTTAAGGCAAAAGACATTACCATCAATTATATATTAATGTAAATGTTATTGAGTTTTTTTTGTTTTTTTTTTAAAGCTGTATCGTGTAATTACTCTTGGTTTTATACAATTAAGTTTCACTAAGTAAATGACACTGGGGTGGGAAGTTGCCTCACTGTAGGACTGGTGTATTCGAGCAGGCCACCTGGGGCCTGTCGACGTGGACCTGCTGTGTGTGTTCTCTGCATATCTGCGAGGGCTCTTTTGCCTCTTCCTGTAAAAAAAAAGGCAAAATGCAGTTTAGTTAATTGAAGACACTGAATTGCCCCTAGCTGTAAATGTTACGGTGAATCTTTGTCTTAATGTGTATGTCACAAGCAGCAGCCTCTCCAGGGTGAACTGTACCCAATGTCAGCTGGCATTTTCCCAGGCTTCAAGATCCCTAAAATAAACAAAAATAAATAAACAAAAAAAGCATGGAAGGGTATGGAGAAGCATGTAAATGCTGTTGTTTGTTAACATTCACAATCTGATTTGATTAAATCACTGAAAATGTGAATATTAAAGGGTGTATGAGATTTTTTTTACAAATATTTTTGAAGCTAATCCTTGTCCATTATTCAGCAGACCTAATTATAGAAGCCAAAAAAACTTTACAAAAATAATGAATTTAAGTGATCTGCTCATCCAGTTAAACTTAAAAACACGCAAACACCTCAAAAATAATTAGACCCTCATATTGTGGAATGTATGTATCACCTGTAATGGCATAGAATAATGTACAGTTTAACTGTGAATCATGTTTTCAGATCATGATTTCATGGTTAATGGTTTACATAATTATATTCAAAATAATGAATCAAATTACTACTAATGCCTGCAGATACATTCTAAATTTGCATAATAGAACAACAACATGGCACGAGATTAGTGTAATATCTGTTTACTTACTACTCCTCACGTCAACATTTCAATGCATTTACCCTCTTTAACCTAATCTGAAAAGTATAGAAGCTATACAGCTTAGTTTAGTTATCTTATATTAAAAAAATAATTACTGCTGGTGCATTCTATTGTACGGTTCGAGAGTAGGTCAACTGACAAGGGGTGGCGCCATGAGATTGCTGCATGAATGTTATTGCTTTGCATCAAAATACAAAACATTCACAACCTACACGAGCTCAGAAACATGTATATGCAATTAATCCAACTAAAAACCGATTAAACAAAAGGTAAATAAAAGAGATATGTGTCAAAGTCCCTTTAAGTAAGAGCTCTTAGCTGATTTATTACAAAGGACCTCACATCATTCACTGTTATCAACTTGGGGGTCCCTGGGAAATTAATTTAGATCCTTCAGTTGTCCCCTCCAGTTAGGTTCAAAGACAGTGCTGGATCCACATGAAAGTGGTAGTATTTTTCACATTTCAAAAGATTTTTTTTTTTTCTTCTTCTTCCCAAATGTTACTCCCGTGCAGAGGAAGAAACAACATTCTGAAGGTGTGGTGTTTAGAGCAAGGGTCGCGTTTTCCCTCGACTACCCAATTAGACAGAAATAATATTTGAGGGGTGCCATATTAATGATGCTTTACCCGGGGCTGAGTGAGCAACAGGTACCCTTTGAAGGGAGGTTTCAGAAAGGACAATAATACCCTGTTGATGTGTGGCAAAAGTCTATTTTACTAATAGCCTATGTACTGTGACTCATTCCTAAATCATAAGTTGTGAAGAAATTTCCATTGACCAATCTAGCATTAAGATGCTACTCACATCCCACTGACGTACTTTGCAAATTAGAATTTAATTTTTTTATAAAGGATTGGTAGAGAATTCCAAAGATCTGGCTTCATCCAAAAGTAGTGCTTAATTTCCAATGCAGTCATACACTGTATATTCAGATTCCTGTGTATGCTGGGATATCTGAGCCGAGATGAAACATTCACTGATAGGCTATCGCAAGGATATTACACCTGCACCTTGTTTGCTGCCATGGATGCTTTTTAAGCAGGCATCAAAAGGGAAAAAGTACCTGTCAGATAACAGGTGACCTTGATAGAACTTGTATATTAATGTTCCTGTGTTTTCATCTCTATTCGTCATCATAAATTGAAACGGTTGAAAGCAGTAAGAGACTTAATCGCACAGTAAAAGTTGAAACAACGAATACTTAAAGAATAAGAGTAAAACCCTAAAATGCACTGAGAAAAGTTTGTGAAGAAGGAAAAGAAAGAAACAAGAATTGAATAGCTGGATAAAAGGATGACTAAACCCCACTCCTTGGAGGGTGTGAGCCAATCTGGAAAATGATTGGTTGACTGTCCTGGGGCAAAGCTCTCTTTGCTCACATCAATAATACATAAACATGAATAAATGCACTGCTTTTGGCCTTCCAGGGTCCCCACTTATTTCCATGTATGCAAGTGAACGATGATATGCATGGAGAATTATGTTTACCTAGAAGGCTTAAAATAATTCTGGAAGCCATTTTGTGTTTGTTTGCAGCAAATATTTACATAAATATAGGGCGGCACCACTAAGTCATGGAATTTTGTGCTTTAATGCGGCTTCATTTGTTGGATTTTGTTGTGTAAGTCACTCAGGCAAGATGAACTTCATGTGTTCTCCCCTCCCATACTTCCAGCATTTGCATATATATAGTTATTGCTCCCTATTGACTTGAGTCTCACATGCAAAGCCCATACTGTATCAATAACGTTGAAGACCTGGCAACATGCAGTCTCTCCAGTAATGTACTCTTGATGTATCCACTTAGGGACAAATCATCCAGTAATCTGCCTCACTAGTCAGTTGGTCCCTTAGGTAGCTTCTCACTGACCCAATTTGATGGGTCAGCTTTTGTTAATGAGCTAACAGTACAAAAACAATGACAACGGAAAAGACAGCACTCTTAATGGCAATTATAGCTTGAGGGGAGAAAGAGGTTTTTTGTTATCAAATTTTGTCATTCTTGGCCATTTCTAAAGACCATTAAAGCTGAATTGACTCCTTGCATGAAACGACTGACGTGACTGACACTGAAAAATGTGAGCCATTGTTCTCTCAATGAATTCACACCATTAGTGGGTTCGGCACTCTAATTTGATACAGATAAAATCAATTTGAGTTTCAATTTACCTTTATTTTTATGATGTTCCTTAACATGAGTATTCGTTGTTGGGGGAGGAGTCGCAAGGAGACAAAGATCAACAGTTGAAGCTGATTTTTCTCTCAAATCTATTTTTCCAAAGCAGCCAATTAGACCAAACATCACAGCTATTTAACTAAGTCTGTGCACCAAATTGATTCAGACTCTTGCTTTGGACCTTCCAGACATGGGTGCATTTAGTTATGCAAATGCTTATCTCTGTGTGTGATTGGTTAATTAACCTGTAATATAGATAGTCCCAGCCATGAACAGTGGGCGTTTGATGGCTGAATTGTGGGTCAATTGGGTTTTTAACATCTTCAAAGCAGCCAATAGTCACATCTTTGTCCCTGCAAGTCTTGTGTGGCTTTCCCTGGTTTAATGGCTCATTTCGTAGGTCCCATAAGGTTAATGTGTTTAAACTGACTGTAATTGAGCTTTCGACCCATCTTTCAGGCTTTATAAAAAATTGTCCTAATATACCATGTTTCTGTTCCACAATTGTTATTCTAGCTGTCCCCCCAACACGGATACACATACACACAACACCATGAGTTATAAGTATTCCCATGAGAAGTCATTCATAATACCATTCAAGTGACAATAATGTGTTTGCACACCATTTCACTACCCCCTCTGTGCCTTGGTAATCTTAAATGGCCAACACCTTTGTTTCCCCCCAAAACAGAATACCTGTTCATTGTCATGGAATACTAAAAGCAAAAGCTTGTAGCTCAACCTGGAACTTGCTGTCTTCATAGTTGCAGAAAATGACCAATAACACCACCTTTATCAGCATTTGAAAGCAACATTTGTCGATGCCTTTTTCAGATAATACAACACCATCAGATTGATGCTAAAAAGGTGAATAAAAAAAGAAGTGTGTTCGGATGGTGTGGTGCTGCCTCCGACAGGATTCCATTTTCATTGTTCATTGAACAATTATGTTCAGATTTTGCTGTCATGTAGTTATCCTTCCACATGAGATACAGACACAACTCTTGACAGGCCATGTGATTAGTTTTTTCTCTTTTTTTTTTGAAAGATCCTGACACTACCCAACTGACATCTCTTCACAGCTCGTGGATGACTTGTCATTTGGAGAAAGGACTACATCATTGACACTTATTAGTAAAAGAAAGTAGACCACATGACATATTCTTTCTATCTAGCTAGGGTGTAGACAGGTAATTGTATGGCTGTGATGGACTTTCATAATGGCCTTTTTAGTGCATTTCTCAACAAGTAATTAAATGTGTCTGATGTTATTGTGTTTCAGGTGATCTTGATTTTGACTAAGCTGTACGACTTCAATCTGGGGGCTGTTACTGAGAGCTCTCTTTGGAGGTAAGTTTAAAAAAAAAAAAAAAAAAGATATAAGGTAAGGGAATAACATCAGTGGAAGAATTGTATAAAAATGCAAAAGCACTACACTAAAAACAATGAGAATAATATATTCATAGAGGGTGCAGCATACTGTGTATGATTTATAGTGTGCTCTCTCGCTACAATATGAACAATCAAGTCACACTGGAAGCCAATATGAAGTATGTTTTAATAAAGCAATCTGAAGCCATTTACAAGAAGCTATGGTCTTCCTTGCTTCCTGATAATATCACAACAAAGGCTCCAAAAGCATTTTAAAAACAGCTTATAACAGTTATATCATCTGAGCACAAACCTGTTTTTTTTTTAAATTCCTCAAAGTTTTATTGATCCTCCTTGACTTTGAACCCGATGGAGTTTTTGATTGTTATCTGTAACATTTGTAACCTTTTATTTCAGAAGTGCTGACCCAGATGACACTGTCGGATAGGAAAATATAGAAAGGCTGCCACCAGTTTTGAGGCTGACCTGCTCTCTAGAAAATGACTTAACTTCCACATTTAATTGTCACCCCTTTTTGCTCCTGCCAAACCAAGACTTTCTCATGTCAACATCCAGGGGAAAATTGGCCAATGGCTAAACTAAAAACGTTGCATTTTTTTGCCATAATTTCAGGCATAATCTGGAAATTTGGAAATTGCAGTGAATGCATATAATGTTACTGTTGTTATCACTCCTAGTACCCATATATATATATATATATATATATTATATATCACGCAAATATATACAGACACAAAATAGGTACCTGTTAATCAAGTTAGCAAACTGTTTAGCAATGGAACATCCAGACAGTAAAAAACAAAAAAATTACATCAATTACATCACAAGCTCAAGCAAAACTATGACCACATCCAAGATACCTTCCAAAGGATGAAACAAGGCAATTAATTGTCTGATTATATTTTAACAATTGGCCTTCATTTATGTGGCTTTTTTCTTCAATTTGGCACTACAAAAAAAGCAACTTTCAATTTTACAACAGTTTGCCAACACCTCTGGAAGTCAATTCTGTAGTTGCTTCCCCAAAAAGTGAATAGATGTGACTATCTATTATTTTGTATTGAATTAACTAGGATGCTTTGGACAGAAACAACGGAAACAACTAATGGTAGAGAGAACAAATATCAAAGTTTGTTTCCATATATTTTTCTCTTAGTCAACTATTTTACAAGTAGACAGATTAGACATATTCGTGTGAGAATAAAACGACTGAATATTAAAATAATAATAATAACATAAAATTATAACAATCATTGGCCATAATTGATTGACAGATTTGTGAGCAAGTTTGTGATTAGCTGCAGTTTGTATATCAATTATTTGGTTGTAGGTCTAACATAGAACAGTATAAGTGCAACAGCTGCAGCAGTGATTACATGCTGCTGTTGAATGAGACTTATTGCCCAAATGCTCTGGGACTGAGGATCAGGCTTAAATCAGCCCCCAGACACTGCTTAGTTGTGGAAATTGCAGAAAGATTAAATAACGTGCTTTAATATACCCTTTGTAACTCAAACGTGATTATTGTCAATACAAGCATTCTCTAGAAGATCAGAAAATGTTGCTGGGTTTTTGCTTGTCCTGATTTGAAGAATTAAGTCACCAAGTTTGTCTCAAGTATTTCACCATGGCCTTCTCGCCAACCTGAGAGTAGAAGCAAATTTGTGGATGCAGACAATGGCATTTTGACTGATAAGTACCCTGGCGGATAGAAAGTTAACTTGTTTTTGGTGTCAACAAGATATTTGGACATGTATTCCACTGTGTGCTAAACCATTTTCTTGCCTCGCCTGTAGGCCTAAAAAGAAAAAGCCCTGAAAGAGAGAATAGTTCATTAGCAATCTGTGCATGAAAAGCAATTTTGACTTCAGTGCCTTGCTTAAGGACACTTCAACTTTTCTTGATCCCTGGGTCGCTGAAAGTTACATGTGAATTTTTAGGATTGGCTTTACAAGTATCCTCCTGCAAAATGAGACTAACTGTTTGCCCTTTAAGCTATAACAATTGCTTTTTCTCGGAAAGCTGCTTACTTCTGCATCACTTATATGGCTATCATTTGAACCTGCAAAGATGAGTCTGCTCCTTGAATAGCATCAGTTGCCCAATCAATGTGTGAACATGACCAGGCCTTGTCAGTCTACTTAGGCATCAGTCAGAGGATCAGCTGTAACAGAACAGAATGCGACCCCAGCTGTATTGACCATATGAAAAATTCAACCAGATCCATGAAGATTCCCAATTTGATGGAGGCTGTCAGATGAACACAGATTTTATCCACATAAATTCAAAAGTAACAGCATCGTGTCAGCGTGTCCCTTTGGGGGAATAGAGGACAAAATATTTGTAACAGATATCAGACTCCATTTTCAACAAGTCTGTGCAGCATCCCTGATGGCTTTTTTTCTGATATATCTATGAGATCCAATGTCCTCTATTTGAAAATACCAAATAGCCACAGGTGGGTGATGGTAGGCTTGATGTATTACAGCTTTTTCACATCACTGACTGAAAAATTAAAAGATGATTGTTGAGCCATTGAGTAGCTGCATTTATTTAACTGGGGCTTGCTGGCAGCTTCCAATATCAAAGGACCAGGGAAAGATCATGTTCAAATATCTGATCAGTTATGCAAGCCAAAACCACAAAATCACTCATTTGAAAATCACCCTCTTCAAGCCCAAACTAAAAGCCACATTAAATCAGGAATATAGTGACAGTTCAAGGCTGATTACCTTTTTCAGGATAGAATTTTCAGCCATATTTTCAAATTGAGATGCAAGGAATATAATCTCTGCAGTTTAATAAACACTCTTCTACCCTAAATGTGGAGCTTCACAGTATAAGTGACAACTAATGTCCGATTTGTACAATGTACTTCATAGATCCTAACCCCTTGAAGTTGTCAGTCAAGGTCAGTTAACAGACCTGAGAAATGTATTTGAAAGGAAATGTCATAATATGATGTCATTGATGTAATTGATTTTCAAGATTGTCCAAATTAAAATTGCCATATGTACACTCCTACCCTCAATCCCTGTGACACCTGAAATGATTATGTAGATTTTCAATGGCTCAGGAGCAATTGACATTCAGTTTATCCTGTAAAGCCACTGCACTTGTATCCGCTTTATATCAAGAGGTGAGTTTGGTTGGGTTATAAATAAGAATTGAATACATTGGAGATTATACTATAGACCCTGATCCAGCCCAGGATATGCATTCTTTTTCTAACCTCTCACATAGCCTGCAGAGAACTCATTTCATTTTGAAATACATGTGAAAAAGAGACCATCAGTTCACCTCGCATAGAGTCCCAAATTAATATCTGTTTCACCAGAGGCGCCACTAAGATTTACACCCGAGTTGACACGTTTTGAAATCCCACATTGTATACGGGAAGTCCTCCATCATCAAGGTGTCTGCCTAACAAAGGCACCATAAGCAATTTAGAGCTTACCTTAGGGGGCAAATGAAGACTCCTGGTATAGTTATTAGAAAAACAGTGATTTAAATGTTTTAAAAGTAAACTGGAATAAAGGATTCCTGTGATAACAATTGATTTATTACTAAGCCTCAAGCCACTGTTGGAGCCAAAATGCAATGTGCAGATCAATGGAATGCATGCAGCAGATTTCCAAACATATATTTTATTTTTGCTCTTTTTTTTCATTTCAAAAGGACCGCTTTTGATGCATTTATTTGCACATTAAAATTACACATTATGACAACAATTTTAGAGGCTTTTCTTCTAACGCTAGGACTTAAGACAGATATACCAGCCTGAAAGGAGTACTAAAGCACCAATGCAAATGTGTTTAGCTGCAAGTCTTTGAAAACAATGTCAACAGCAAATAGGACAATACAGATTAATGCACAGACAATGATGGCACACGCTAGATATCTATCCAATTATGCAGTGAAATTACATTTGGAGCCACTCAGGTAGAACTGAGACCATGGATTGGCTTTGTGTCTCAAAAGTATGGAGATTGTGATGACAAATACATCTAACCTTGTAATGGCATACTAAGGACAAAGAGGTCTGGGAATTGGCATCTTTTCACATTTGTTTCTTTTGTCATTGTCAGAAAGCATTGCAAAATTTATCATTCAAATTTAGAAAGTCAATTAATCAATGAACCCAGATTTAAATAATGTTTCTCTTGACTGATATTTTATCTTAAACTATTCCATATGGATTTTTTGGTTATGTTTGATGTAACCAGCCAAAAAAGATTTGTTTTGTCCTCAAAAGCAGGTTTAAGGCTTGCCAGCCAAGTGATTGTATTTTCTTTGCTCAGTGAAAATCTGATATTAAGTGATGGGGCAAAAAGCAGAATTTATGACAGAGTAAATATTTCTGAAAGCAATCTTGCGATTATATTCAGTGTTGACACTTGAATCCTCCTGTGCACAAACAGAATGAACTACCCAGAGATGCCTTTTGTGTCCACTAATACACACTGACAAATCCAAACAAATCTGAATTTTTGTATCATTTGTTATTTCTAATCAGGGATTTTTTTAAGTGGTAATTGTATTTGTATCTTTTTTTTATGCACAAACACATCCATCCATGGAAAGGGTGTCTGTACAGGAATTTCTGCCTATTAAGCTGTGGCAAAAGAAAGCCTTCAATGTAACAATCAGGAAGACCCACACTCATACTGTTTGTCAATAAACACATTTTACTTTTAAAAACACTAACTCTTAAAATGTTATATGTCAATATCTCTGAAAAGTTTTTTTTTTCCCTTTCCTTGCTTTTTTAAAACTACCTATACTCTCAATCACTGAATACAGTTGCACAGTGCTGCACCATCCTCACAGCATACTGGGACATTTTCTTCGTTCCCTGGCTTCTAAGCAAGTCCATAACTCAAGAATATAAATTGTCCATAGGTGTGAATGACCGAATGAACAATTCTATGTTCTGTATGTTGCCAAACTTGGCCACTGACATTTTGTACAGGATAAGCGGTTTATTTAATGAATGAGTGAATAACAAGACGATAAACAGAAAAAAAACGACGGCCTGAAAAATCTCAAATAAGGGTTGCAAAATGTGGCCACGCCAACAGGTTGTACATTTGGTAGTTTTATCATTTGCAAGTAATCAACAAAGAATAACTGGTGCCAAACGGTGGAGAGCCCACAACTTTAAATCAGAGGCTGTATGGGTTTTAATTGCATCAGCCTTTCATTGATTGTTTGGGTGGAAAGCTGAATGACCACGAACACGATATTGAATTCAAGACTATAAAAGGGGGGTGAGAGAGGCTACTACAAATATTGGCTAATGATAAAACATCCACAAGTACAAGTTGAATGAGTTAGATTTTTATTTTATTTTTTATTTATTTATTTATTTATTTTTCAATTTAAAGTTGCAGTACTAAGTGAAGACTTTTGGTGGATCGGCCTGCCCAAACTGCACATTTCACATTTAAACCTTTAGTAATGATTTCACAATTATCATTTTAAAATATGGAATAATCACTAATAAAGCACAAAGTTGATCACGAGAGACTTCCCAGGGGATAAAAGGGGGGTGACTATTGCCCCTTGGAATACACCATCAAATTCTGGAGATAGCTTTCAGATGGATATATTTGGACGTCAATTGAATGTATTTGTTTGTTTGTTTTTATTCCCAGATCTACAGATTATGGAAGCACATACACAAAAGTCAATAACAGAGTGGGATCACGGACAGTTTTAAGTTACCTATACGTTTGCCCCACCAACAAACAGAAGGTTAGCATTTTCTTGTTTTTCTTGCTTTTCTTTCTGTCTTATCTCTTACAAGTTTGCAGTTCACATTAAAACCGTCTTATTTGAAATTGCTGTGAAATTATTGAATCTCCGTTGTCTTCTAATGCTGTATCCCTCATCTGGTCTTATGCTTTAGATAATGATGCTTAGCGACCCAGAGGTAGAGAGTGCTGTTTTAATCAGTTCAGATGAAGGGGCAAGCTTTGAGAAGTATCCCATTAACTTCAACATCCTGAGCCTCCTCTTCCACCCCGCCCAGGAGAACTGGATACTTGCTTATAGTCACGATGGCAAAGTAGGTTTTTAGTAAATTCACAGTTGACTTTGAGGCTGAAAGAAAGTAATTCATCACCAGTTAATTTGTTTAATTATTATCATCATTTTAATCCTGATATGGATATCATTTCTCTGGAGCTCATTATTACACTCCTAAAGTTTAATGTCTGTTGAAAATTGGCCTAATTTTATCTTGCAGCTGTACAGCTCAATGGACTTTGGCAAGAGGTGGCAGCTTGTTCATCATGACGTGATGCCAGGACGGTTCTACTGGTATGATTACATGGACCCCGTTTTTTGAATTGTTTTTTACAGTGATTGTAATTTGCATAATGATAGTGTGTGATTCTACACTGTCAGAGGGATCCAGTGACCTCTTGTCAAGAACAGGACCCACCCAACCCACCTCAACCCCCGACTGGTAGTCAAGCAGAAAACTGATTATATCCATGTCACGTCCACCTGAAGGAATATTGTCCTATTTTTCTACAGCACGAACATGACATTCTGCTTTTGTTGTTGCTGTTATTTAGTAATCTCAACTGCTCAGGCACAAGGCAGTGAATATTGATGTGAGCCTATTTATCCCTGTTTGTCTTGGTATATGTCAAACCCAAGTGTTTTTTTCCAGCTGGAAAAAAAGGACAATGTTTAGAGGACACCCTCCCCATGTGTATGAACACCGGTGGATTTTATAAATAAAAATAGAATACTGGGGGCAGTGGGTCCTAAAACAACGTAGTATTTGTGGACCTGGGCCATTTTTCATGGGTGTTATGTCAAAGAGTTATTTCTCAAACTGATGTTGCAGCCACCCTCCATTTTATAACAGAGCGAATTTGCTTTGGCACATATTCATGGAATACTTGTTTTGTTACCCCTCCCCCTTCTTGTTACCTCTGATGCTATGTGTATTGAGATTAATTATCTGGGACTACACATTCTGCTCAGACTAATTTATAGCAGATAAAAACACGTTCTTATGAGTTAAAGAAAATGGGAATCTCTATTACAGCTGTGACACTCCAGTAAGCAGCTCCTTGTCTTCTTTTTCATTTTTCCTGTTCCTCCCTCCCCCTTTTTTCGCTTCTTCATCTTTTCGTGGTCTTCTTTCGATCTTCTACCTCTGCTCCCTCAAGGGCGGTAATGGGGCTGGACAGAGAATCAGATGTGGTCCACATCGAGACGCGCATTGCAAAAGGCCGTGAGTGCTGCATACTCGTCCGTTGAAGTTGCAAGACCCCCAGAACCCCCTTGTCTCTCATTTAGAGCGAGGTCACTGAGAGAATGGGACCTGCTCCGCTGTTCAGATTGGTCCCAGAAGTCTAGTAAAGCAGAATAAGTGTCTCCTGACAAAAAAAGGAGAGTTTCAGCCGAGTGATGGATGTTTCTTCTCCTTAATCTATCCCCTGTGTCTCATAAGTAAATCTCAACTCCCCTCTCTAAACAGCATCTTATATTCTGTCAAAACAAATTGTTTTTTTTGTATTGTTTTTATATTCATTAGAAAAATATGATCTATATTTTCCCAAGATGGACATATCTGTCAAGATAAGCAAATGCGCTTTTAGTCTTTGTGTTTGTTTGTGTAGGGTGGTACAGTGCAATAGGCAACATCGCATATTTTAATGCTAACTCATTTTGATTATAAATGTGTCACAGCATGGTGCAATATTTTACCCATAATAGCTTTTGTCACAGTATTTAAGTTGTTTTAACACTCAAACTAAAAGTATATTTTCAGATTCCATAATTATTCAGCACCTTCAGTTCATTCAAGCACTATTTGAAGTAAAATACTTTAATTTGCCAAATTGATGCTTTTCTTTTTTCTTCACCTCAGGTGCTTTGTACGTAAAGTGCAGAGCCCAGCGATGTTCAGAAGCCAACAAACAATACCTCTTTCCTGGACATGTGGACACAAACTCACTGGTGGTGCAGGATGAATACGTTTTCACACAGGTTTGCATATTCATAGTTTATTTTCTCCTGTGTTCCAATGATACAGACCACTTTATCTCTACATGAAGTACACCATCCCTTCCCTGTATTTTACATTGAGTTTCTTTTGTCTGCTTTGGCTGTTGATGCTACAATATACCGTCTTTCTTTTCCATCAAATCCACATAATGACCTTTCCAAACACACCTGTACCCCAGAGTTTTTTATTGGGTTTTGTGTGTCGGGTCAAGGTAAGTTAGCTATTACAGCATTGCGCCGATATACACCATATACAGGCTTGAGAACTATGTTTGCAAGTTTGCTAAGCAAAGAAAACCGTGAATAGATATGCTGGTGTCCTTATTACCTTTCACTCAAGGTTTGACTCCAATTAGACAAAAGCAGCCAGGTCTTCTATCAGAAATTTAATTTTCCAATGTCCTATACTTACAGTGGTTTTCATCCACAATTTTCTTTTTGTGGTTAATGTTTGTTTATTTCATCATGTCTATTGCAGGGTCCATTGAAGTTTTTGTAAAAACTGTAGTGATAGTTATTGTCACTCTCATGAGTAAGCCATTCTACACTTTCAAAATGAGTGTCGTTATTTATCCAAAGCTGTAATCTTCAGCAAGATATTATGGTGCAGTAGCAAATACCAAAGCAATGACCCAGTTTAACATTTATCCAATTTGATCTGCAAACTTGGTTGACATTGCTACAAAGTAAGAAAAAAAATGAAATGAACTAGTGTTTCAGATATAGTGTTTCGATAAACTGCACACATTTCATTTGGCTGAGGTGAGATTGACTGTCGAGGCAGAGGCAGACGTGAAGAAGATTCTGGTGGAAAAATAACTGGACACAGAGTGTCTGTGGAACTGTGGTGGCACAGATGACTTTCTCGTGACTTTCATTGCTTAGGGCAGTTGGATTTAACTTGACAAAGAGTAATGAGGTTATCGATTGGGCTACAACGAAATAAGCAGTCTTCAACACCTTCAAAGTCTCTTGGGAACGAAGGAACAGCCAAGTGCAACATCCTCAAAAATGTGGCCTGGGAAAATGCAACTCATTGATTTTCGATAGATTATTCCATTAGAGCCCTAATGTAGTGTGCTGGGGGACAAACACCATCCTTCTAGTTGATTAGAAAATAAGCAGCCAGGTAGTGTTGCCTTGCCTTTAAGTGGATAGGAAAGTAGTAGTGCATTAAGATCTTCATGGAGCACTGTAGATAAAACTAACACAATTTGAGTGCCTCTAAGCTTTAAAGTAATTGAGATAATGATGGTCATTTTTGTTTTTCTTGTAAATTCAGTCTACATTTGACACTAAGGAAAGTGTTTTACCAGACAACTGTGAATTTATATAACACTCAAATATTTGATCCCCCCCACACTGGCTGACCGGCCAAATCTTCTTGATTGGGCTCCAGCATGGCAATAAATCCAAGAGTCCACAGGTGGTCTAGATCTGGTAGCTGAAGGGTTCCGTTTAGTGTTGTAATGTTGTTCTTCCCTCTTGACATTCTAGGTGTAAACTTACAATGGCCTTACCAGGTGTGTGGATTTCCTGCACAGTCCAGCTATGTCAGGTTAGGTTTGGTTAAGGGATGTTAAACTCACTAAATTAACTTCCATTGTGGTCCAGGCTGTTGGGGGGGGGCACTGCTTGGAACTACATAAATCAAATGTTTTTGTTGAACAGACTTGCTAACATGTCTGCACTTCCATACATGCACTGTGCTTGGTTTCAAAAATACATTTCATGACACTCTTAAACTACTTCTTGACATATTTCAGTTTTCTTGGGGTGTTTTTTTCCAATTCATTTAAAGTAGTTATCCACCGCCTGAGTTGAAGGATTAAATCCTGGAGTACAAAAAGGACAAATGCGGTTGGCAGAAGTTAATGTAAGGTGGAGCTGTGACTCAGTTTTACACTGCAGGAAAACTGAGCTGAGACTAGATTTGCCAAACACTCACTGCTGGCTCTTTAACCTATGGGCAGCACAGTGCTGGGCGCATCACAGTGAGGATTTGTGTTTCAACTCCCCTGACAGTGGAGTGGGAAATCACATTTATATACACACGGACAACATGCAAACTCCCCAGCCATGTGGAGACTGTACAAAATTGGTTCATTAGAGACTGTAATTTATCCATAGGTGATTACATGGTTTCAAATCCTCATCTTTGTCGTGCCCTGTGATCGATTGGTGTCCCGTCCAGACCTTTGCCCAATGTCAGCAGGGATTGGCTTGATATCCCGGGATGAACACTGAATGAATAAGTGGGCTTTGCAGAGAAAATGCACCAAGTGGGCCTCTGTCTTCATTTTACACCATCTGAGATATTGGGTAAAATTTTGAAATAAAAAAAAAAAAAAAAACAACCTCCCCCTCTGTTTAATGTACGGCATACATAATATACTCCTGTAGAAAAACACTTTATACATTTTGATCGTCCAAATCGACAGAATATCACTTGTCTTTATTTTGATAGAGCTTTTTTGATTTGATTTTAAAGGTGACGAGAGCGGGACGAGCCAGCTACTTTGTGTCCTACATGAGGGAATCATTCAAGCAAATGCAATTGCCCAAATATTGTCTACCAAAGGTAAGAAAAAGTAATTCTTATTATCCTAAAACAACATGTGTTATTTCATGAAGAAATGTTTGTTATTTAATAGTTCCTCTATTAAATAGATTTTACTCCAATGCATTTTTTTTTTTTCATCCCGCCCACATTTTCCTGCAGGACATGCATATTATCAGTACAGATGAGAAGCAGGTGTTTGCTGCGGTCCAGGAGTGGAATCAGAACAACACATATAGCCTATATATCTCGGACTCCCCTGGAGTTTACTTTACCCTCTCCTTAGAGAATCTGAGAACGAGTCGAGGCCCCACTGGTAACCTGCAGGTGGACTTTTATAAGGTGCGTACTTTGTCTTCTTCCATGTTACTTCTTTGCCTTCAACATTACTGTGTTTCCTGTTGGTGTGGTTAATTGTTGTTCTAATAGTCTGATCAACTAATTGATTATGATTGATATGAGGGAAACGCATACATTATATATGAATATAATGAAATCGAACATTTTATAGCAGAGTCCTTGTTTTTCTTCTTTGTAGGTTGAGGGAATAAACGGCATGTATCTTGCCAACAAACTGGTGGATCAACACATCAAGACTTTTATCACATACAACAAAGGGCAATCCTGGTCCCTGCTGCCAGCTCCTGCCACAGATGTGGCAGGAAATAATATTCACTGCATTCTGGTAAGCCTTTCTGGGAGGGCTGAATGAATGCCCTTGTTCATGCGAAATGAAGCTTATGACACGTATCGTGCATCAAATGTTTCAAGCTCATCAGCCACGCTTTGGATGTTTTTTTTGATTTAGTGTCCTATTTGAACAAGGCCTAGGTGCCAGCTTTTAGCACCAGCTTGCCTTTTCAACCTCCTGAATGGCCAAGGAGATGCTCATGTTGGGTGTTCTTATTCATGTGTGCCATACTATGTCATTACATCCAGTTTCAGGGGTCCAGACTCTCCATTAACCTACATGACTTCATCTCTCTGAAGGTAGTCAGACTGGACGAATGAACTTTAGATTACATTGCATTACATTATGCATTAATCTCGCAATTCAGCAGGTATGATATTCACCTATTTCAGTCAGTAAGTTTTTAGATATTGATTGCAGAGCCTACATAATATACTAATCCACACTTGAAAGCAAGTTTAATCTTTCACTGTAGCACAAATGACCATTATGCTCTTGTCTTTTCTTTGACCCTCCCACCCTTCTACAGCCTTAGCTGTCTGAAAAGACTTATTGATGTTTTCACCGTGCTTTAGTCTGAGAGATGAGTGAAAATGATTTGAATCAATTTTGCCTGTTTTATCAGTGCATCTTGGGGAATTTTAATTACATGCCTTGTTTGCTTTAGAATGAAACAATTCAAATGCCCTCCGTGTCCATTTTATTTTATTTTCCGGCAGAGGAGATGAGGGGAACACAATATCATTGTTGTATGAATGGTCTCTGAAAATGTGAGCACTTTTCTCTCAATTGGAAGTTTGAAGGCAGAGACAATTCTAATTGCTCCTGTAAAGATCTGGCTGATACATATTGTCTCCAACTGCACTTTATTGGAAACCTTTTTCACTTTTATTTTTTGACAGCCATTTTGCTCCCTGCATCTACATCTGGAGATGTCCGAGAATCCCTACACATCTGGACCAATTACCAGCAAAAAGTCTGTGCCTGGAATCATTGTAGCTACAGGTGCAGTATCTATGAGAAAGTGTTTTGCAAAGAATACTGATCAGATTGGACTTGAGAGAGTTATAGTTTTGTGATTGTTTCTCACCAGTATCATCATCATTTATTGTGTAAAAGCGCTCTATACATTTCTAAGTTTGACTTGTGAGCCCTTTTTAAAACCTTCGCTCTGTTCTCAGTGGCCTCCTCCTTAAATCAAGAAACATCAACCTTTAAATCCCATATATTATGTTATGACAGGTGATTAGGCTCTTGAATGTCATTGAGATGTCCTCTGGTGGTGAACAAGGACACACACACAAATTCACAAATAACTTTTATTACATATTATGCCTTTTACATTGTGTGAGTCTTTGCTATGCAAATACAAAATGAGTAAAAATTATTCATGTTTTTGGACTCAGGAAATATTGGAACCGAACTGTCCTCCACCAACCTTGGAATGTTTATTACATCTGATGCAGGAAATAGCTGGAGACAGGTGCTCTGTACTTGTTTACCTTTACCAATGATATGCTCATATTTAAAGTGTTCTATCTGTAATGGAGTGAATGTGTACTTTCACTGTGCACAACTGCAGATTTTTGACGAAGAGCACAACATTTGGTTTCTTGACAATGGGGGAGCTTTGCTGGCGGTCTTGCATGCAGCTACATCAATTCGACACTTATGGTAGGTTTGCTTTTGTTGAAGAGCAGTTGAACATCATAATTACTGAAGATAGGTAGAGAAGGTATTAGAATTGTGGGTAGAAATTGCTTGACATAATTTCTTTCTTTTGTGGATGGGACGGATGTG
The DNA here is from genome assembly GCA_901007705.1 of Fistularia tabacaria. Classification (NCBI taxonomy): domain Eukaryota; kingdom Metazoa; phylum Chordata; class Actinopteri; order Syngnathiformes; family Fistulariidae; genus Fistularia; species Fistularia tabacaria. The sequence goes on from CAAKHD010004661.1 coordinate 225,384, forward strand.
GCGTGATTACGTTTTGTTTTGAAATGCCGATGGGCCAAGTTTGCATGATTATTGTATCTGTGCTGCAGCTTTGGAACAGGTAAAAATCATTTCCAGCAGAAGAGACTCTGTTACAGCTTTGTACACTTCGTTGGATATGATGGTTTGAGTGCTTTTATGTAAAGGAGTAGTAGAAATTTTACTGAGAATGTGATCATAAATCGCTCCTATTGTGAAGGCTCTGTAACAATATGTACTCTGATGCCTTTGCACACTACAGCCCCGTCACAAGCGATTAAGCTCTAAGAAAATGTATTTCTCATGCGACGACCAGCCATACCATTCATTTGGATTTTTTTTGGCAACTTTTGAAAACATACCTGCGCTTCGGAACTGGAGCTCTTATCCTTCAGGCTCTTTTCAAGAACATAATTAATGACAGCGCAAAGTATTTTGTTTGCTTCATTTTCCTCCATGTGGTAAAAGCTCAGTTACCTAAATCCTTGCATCTATTTGATTTGTTTTTAACCTTGTTTGTCATAGTGTTTCTCTTGTTTTTTTTCCTAATGCTTAAAATTACTTTAGTATTTTTCTAGCAACTACAAACAGATGCATGTGACTAGATGGATGGAATATTTTTTTTCTAAATGTCATTCAGGATCAGTCTTGATGAGGGGAAGAAATGGGACCGCCACAGTTTCTCTTTGGCACCTCTGTATGTGGATGGAGTTTTAATGGAGCCTGAATCAGACAATCACATAATTACGTAAGTGTAACATTTAGTTCAATTGGAGTAAACAAAATATCAGTCTAGTAGAATGAACCTTTCTGTCGATTTTATGAAGAAATTTCCTGTTTTCCCTATTGACCAAAACTAGCCACGATATTAGCACAAGACTTACAGCTTTTAGATTGATGTATCTGTAGATGGAGTTTTGATTTTTGCTTTTTGGTTGAATTATCCTCTAGATTCTTTGGACACTTCAGCCATCGGTCAGAGTGGCAGTTAATCAAGATCGACTATAAGGGCCTCTTTAGTCGGAGATGCATGGATGGAGATTATCAGACTTGGCAACTGCATAACAAAGTAATCGGAATATGAAAATTAACTGAATTATGATTCAACACTGACAGATTCCTATTTGGTTTCTGTCACTGTTAACAGATAATCTTTTGTTTCTATTACTCTGTTTCTATTAGTGGTGAGAAACGGAGCTTGGTAAAATACTGCAAATGAATTAACAGGAAATCAGCATAAAATCAGAAATAAACTTTGGTATTTATTTGTGCTATGTGAGACCCTCAATTTTCCAAACTTAAGCAGATATTATGATTAAAAGTGATCACAAAAGGGATTATGTATATTGTGATATTCATCTTTTAGTCATATAGTCGCACCTCAGTTAGAAAAGTTTACTTTTCTTTGTTTGACAGGGAGAGCTGTGTGTGATGGGTGAGAAGCAGATCTATATGAAACGCCGGCCAGGTAACCACTGCATGCTGGCACAAGACTATTCCAGGATCTATTCCTCTGAGCCATGCCACTGCACAACTTATGACTTCGAATGGTAATAAATTCAAACACCCCCTTGCTTTGCAATTCAGACAAAACAGAATCATCGCTAATTTGAAGGCATTTACGCCTTTGTGCTCTTAAAATCACAAATTACTTTCATTTTGATGAACTTCTTGGATTCTTTGAATGTAATTATAGCATGGGAGTCGTAGATAAAAATGAGAAGTTTTTTCTCGTCAGGCGACAGTAATTTCCATAATGATGTCTAGTGAGATATTAGAATTCAATTAATAATGAATCTGTAAATGAATTTTAAAGATCTTTTATCCATCTGTCTAAAATTCTGTTTGATCCCACTTGTCTGACAATAATGTCTCTAGTTTTGGTCTTCAAATATGCAACGGGGCTCAGACATTAAATCATTTGCTCTACTACAAAAGCGTGTTGAGGTGTGGAATATTTGAGTTAGCGGTCCTTACCATTTTATGAACTGTTTTGTTTTTGGCAGCGACTATGGTTGGGAACGCCAAGAGGATGGGAAGTGCTCCCGAGCTTTTTGGTTTAATCCGAATGGTGCAGCTAAAAGCTGCAGCACAAGCCAAAGCTTCCTTAACAGCACAGGGTAAGTGGCCCCAGTTGTTCAATCCATCACAGAACAATGGCAGACCATTCCATCTTGTACAACCTGCACCAGAAACTAAAAATAACAATCTTTACACATGTTGTAGCCCTATTCCATAAAAATGGCATAATCATTTAAAATAGGTGTAGTATCTCTTTTGCTTTCACACTCAATATATTTCAGTGGGTGTTCATTGGTTTGCACAGTAAAACATATTTGGAACGGGGTCGAAAAAAACTGTTTATTATTTTAATTGGAGATTAATGACTATCAGAGCATCTTCGGAAGTCCATATCTCATTGACTGTGATTATTTATATTCGTTGAGTTACCTGTATATTATACGCAACCCAGGATGCAACATCTGTCTCTAATTTCTAAATGTTTGTGTCAAAGGTATCGGAAGGTTTTGTCTAATAACTGTAAGGAAGGAGGAAAGAATGTGTATTCGCCCCGAAGACAAGCGTGTCGTCCAAGACCGCCCAGTGGCCTCCGACTGTCCACCAGCCAAGGGGACCTCAGTGCTATCGTTAGAAGCAATGTAACGTTCATGGTCTACCTCGATGATGTGAGTCGATTTGACTCTTAACTCTTGCAACATTAGGTTACATGTTAAGCTTAAATTACCAATTTTAGGCGATTGCATAATGTTATTTTTCAATTTACACTTGTAGCTCTATGCCAGTGTCAGAATATGAACATATGACCATCTGTTAGTGGTTAGCCAGTATTTTCTCTAGTGTCACTCATGTTAGTGTTGCCGCAAATAATGCTTACATTTTCTAATTAAGGCATTTGAGATAATTAGCATCTCAAATTAGCTGTAAACACCGCAGCTTGATGGGAATCGGTGTCTGTGTTTAATCACACAAAGTTTTTGGATTTCATCCCGAGGCGAAAATGGATTGTTGTAACCATTAGAAAAGATGTGTACATTTAATGGAGCAGACAAATAAAGCAGAGAGGAAGGGGGACGTGATGAAATATGAGCAGACACATTCAGGGCCGTGACCTCCATCATGAGAATTATGACTTTTATGATATCATGTTTTGTTAGCTGGAGCAATTCCATGAGCTTTGTATCAGCTACAGAGACTTACAGTTAATGTGATACTGTATAAAAACAGTATGCCCCCAGAGATATGCGGCCACAAGGCTGACAACTGTCACATGAGAAAGTAAGACCCACAAGTTTCATTCACTAACTGGCTACAAAATGGGACCTTATTCCTGTTTTTGTCAAGAGAAATACATGATTTGGCAAGGACCCATATATAAATTACGATGGGGGATGACACAAAAAATCAGAGTGACAAAAATAAAATGAATTAACTAAAAACCTTGGTTGCTCCTGCAGCAAATGTCACAGTGGTAAATAACATGAAACTGATGGTCTGCAGTGTATCAGCTTTATTCATTTAATAGCTCCTTCCTGTGTTACCTCCAGTGGAAATACCTTTCGGTCAATGAGACTTTCGCAAATCATTTAATTTATTAAGTAGTTACTTGATGGTTGTTGTGAGAAATAGATCATATGGAATATTTTTCTTATTCTTCACATAGACAAAATCATCATGAGTAAAATGAGACCCCCCCACCCTCCTCATTTGGGGATTTAAGATTTCAAGTAAATACATTACAGAGATAGTACACAAAACTTCTGTGGGCATCAATAATGGTATGTCTCTTGGGTATATCTCAAACAAGAGATTTAATATTAGCCTTATGCCTTATATGTATTTATGATTGAGTATCCTATTTATAAGATGTAGCTGAGGCGCATCCATCAATTTCCCATTCTTCGGTGAAGGACACTGATGGAACCGGTACACAAACTCCTCTCAGTTTACTACGATAATAGTAATGATAATAATAACATTATTATTGGTAGAAGTAGTGTTTTGCTTGTAATAATGAAATATGGCAGAACAAGGAAACAATGGAGACTGAAAACAATGTAGATTCAGGGGATTGGTGCAACGTTGCTACAGGCATGCGTATTTGAAATATCTGGGCCTCGGAGCACTTATTTCCCTGGACTTTTTCTTGGAAATGTGTTTGTCCAATAATCTCAGTCGTTCCGTTGTAAAAGAAAAGCCTACAAACTTGTTGCAGACAGTTCTCATGCTATCATCTCTATGATTTGAACCAATTTGGTCGAAATCATGTTTTTCGGGTTTCGCTGTTGAATACTGACCAAGCCAGTGCAAAGTATAATGTGTCGATATAGTTCGTACGATCAATCCTCAGAGCACAGGCCCAAGGAATGTGACCCTTAAAATTTCATAATCAGCTTCAGTGTGGGCAAGTAGGTGGGGGTTATTCCTGTGGAGATGTAAAACAACTTGACATCCCCAAAATCACCCATACTAAGCCTATGTTATTCATATAAATTAGCTTTTTTTTATACAAATTCATATGAAATTCCTCTTTTGGTAGCCCAAGATTGGGAATCCTCTGATACAATCCCACACATACCAGAAGCAGTAGGAAGCCTCTAAAGGGATTCTGATTTTTAATAATAAGGCATTGGCAGCAGTTGAATGGCTATTATCTATTTATTAAATCATTTGGAAGATGCTTTTGTGCTTTTAAAAAATAAGACTGCTGTAGGAATTTTTTTTTTTTTTTAATAGAAATGACTTTCTACTAAAAGTGTCTCATTGAAAGTGTGGTTTGCGAATTATCCAGAATAACTGGGACATAGCCTTGGGAAAGAAAAGTTTTTTTTTTTAATATTTTTTTTATGTATGTGGATTTTCAGTGCTTTAGAGTTTTATAAATAAAATCCCTTTGGCCTGTTGTATTAGTGTGGAAGAAGGGATAGGCATTGCCGATCTATAAAATATAACTAAAGAATCTGCCGCATGACAAGATATCAGCCAAAAAGTTTCAGATTTTAAATAAATATTTTACTTTGGGGCATTTTAAGACCTATTTCTCTTGCTGTACAACTTCTCTTTTTCATTTCTCAGTTTAGTTTCCGTCTTCTAGGGTTTATATTCACCAACAAAATATTTGTGACAACACATAGTGGGAATTCCAACCCACGCTCTTCGATAATGGACTCTGGAAGAGCATGCAGACTAATGGATATTTCCTGACCTAAGCTGTCCTGACATATGTCATGTCTTTCCATCTGTCTTCAGGGAGACTCGCTAAGGACCAGCATCCAGCTGGACTTTGGGGATGGCATCAAGATCACATACTCTAACCTAAGCCGCACCGATGATGGCATCAAGCACATTTACCGAACGACTGGGATTTACCGAGTGACAGCCTCTGCAGAGAACAGCCATGGATCTGACAGCAGCACGCTGTTTTTACACATCACCAGTATGTGAATAAGAGACGTCATTACTCATCCTGTGGCAGTGCATATAGCATGAAGCTCTTTTATAGTCTTGTCTCCAACTCTTCTGAATGCCATTTAAGTCAGGGTGGTTACTTTTATGGACACAGCAAAACATACTATTACATGAGATCAGTAATATTGTATTTGCAGAATCTGTGTCCGAGTGCATTTCATAATTTGAACACACACATAAATGTCTGGATACTGTGATGTATGTATTGTTGCCTCAGGTCCGGTGGAGCGCATATATCTCTCCGCTCCCATCGTGACCATTCGGGGAAAGGAGACTAATCTGACCGTGGTGGTTTGGCCAACCCACAGTAGAACCTTGACCTTTTTTTGGTGGTTTGACAATAGCTCTGAGGTGAGATTATTCTCCGTGTTTCGCTTCCTTGCATTTTGTTCTGTTTTTCCCAGATTCCCACTCTTAATGTTACAGTATATCTATGCCTTGAGTCTTCATAGAAAATGTATCTTGAACAGTGGTGGGCTATTTTTATTTATGGTATTGATTTTTTTGTTCAGTGCAGCTTTATACAGCATATTAACTATGTATGCATTTCTATGATAATTTGAAATAAAGCAGCTTTCTCTATGTAAATCCTTGTTTTCTTTTTTTGAAATCTAGCCTATCATCACCTTGGAGGGAAGCATCTCGCATACCTTTCAGAGAGAAGGAAAAAATAAGGTCATCGTCCAGGTTGCTTCTGGGAGCACTGTGATGCAGGATTCAAAAGACATAACCGTAAAAGGTTTGTAGAGAAGCCAGTCTTCGCAGGAGTTTAACTAGTGTGAAGCATACCATAAATGTGCAACATGCTTGCACTCGGGCTCTCAGTCAGCCCTCCAAACAGTGCCACATTGATGTCAACGTGGACTCATCTAATGAATGAAACGTCATGGTAAACGAACATGAAATCTCGAAGAGCAATTAACTTCAAGCTGCATGTTTCTAAATGAGAAAAGACGAAACCGCACATCAGATTAATCAAAAAGGTAACTGGAAGCAGCAGTCATATTCGAAGACACATCATTTCACTGTTTTTTTTTTTTTTCCTCTTGCCTCCAGAGTTCTTCAGGTCGCTGCTGTTATCGTTCTCGCCAGCTCTTGACGAACACAATCCTGACATCCCTGAGTGGAGGCAGGATATAGGCCGCGTGGTGAAGACAGCGCTGTCACAGGTACATCACATTCTCCATTGCTGAACATTTGCCACCAGTGGTTTTCAGGGCCATAACTATTTACACTTGTGCGCGACTCCAGTGTACCAGTCATAATGTTTTATAGTCGATGGCTGAAATGTATTTCTATGACTACAGTAAAAACATACTCAGCTGGGCATTTTGAAAAATGTCTGATTAGTCATTTGTCGACATTTTAAAAGTGAAAACTGTCTGACTCTGGATTTTTGAATCTCATAGTGATAGCTGAGTGTCAAATATTGCAATATCAATAAGATACATCACAATTAAACACATTAAAATTTCAAGTATCTTTCATGCAAAACATCCTGATTAGTTTTATATGTAATGATGAAACTTAAGTAGTGGATATTAATTATTTTCAAAAATAAATGTTAAAATGCTAGATATCAATGAACCACCTGCACTGAATGATGTTTCACTGTCACACTAATATATATTTAATTGAATAAAGATATAGGATTTTGAGCAGCGATGATGTTACGATTTTGTTGAAAATACAAATATTGTTTATGTTGACATCTGATGTTGGGCTTAAAATCAATCGCATATCAACATCAAATGATGTATGGATGTTGACATTTGTATGGAAGATATCGGATTAGCTTATTTAATAACCCAGCTTGATAGGAGTATCAACATCGGCTTTCAACAAGTCTGAGATTGAAATGGTTGACAGGAGATGCCCTGTGAAAAAAAAAACAGTGCTTAATCAGCAAATTTCTTAAGGATATTTGACTGACTATCTACAGAAGGCCCTCAGCCAACAGATCCATTTCATTTTCAAGGCATCGGCCTGAACTTTGCACACGTGGAGTTACACAAGACTTGAGCTCTTTGTTTTACTTTGCTACTGCAAGGTGTCGGCGGTTCCCGAAGGTCAGCTGCTGGTGTCACTGTACCCTGGACTTCCAACAACAGCCGAGCTCTTCATCTTGCCCAGTGTGCAGTCATTCAGTGAGAACAAGAGGAAAACTGAGGAAGCACTAGACAGAGTAAGAACCATTGAAATCGTTTTCTGGTTGAGGAGTTTGTTGCCACCACAGAAAGGACTGGAGCACGGTTGCTTTCGTTTTTGCCGTCAGAATTGGATAAGCTCCGTCTTTAGTAAATTGCAAAGTGTTAAAAGCTTGTAAGATTTGTAAATGGATTGTTTACATTAATTCATCGAAATAATTTCACGTCTGACGTATCGGCATAAACACTGACGATATGTTTCTTTGTATGCTGAATTCTCACTACAGCAAAGTGCCTGAAAAATATTGAAACTCTTAAATTCTAGAGAGGCAGTTGTTCATCATTATACCATCTTACACAGTGGTGTTTTCTTGAAACACAAAACAGGTCACGGATATTTTTGTTGCTGCCCTGAACCAAGGCCTGATTCAGTTTGATCTCAAAGCAGATGCTCGTATTACTGTCTACATCACTCAACAAACTCTCGGTAAGTTAGCTTGTGATCGTATCTTCTTTGTACTCACCTGAATCAATGCAATTGTAACATGTGAAACCTTTTTTTTTTGCAGGTAAGTGAAATTGAAGCACTTACATCGGTTCAAGTTGATTTCATGCACATTTAGTTTATCATTCCTAAATATGTACAATGTATATTCTGTTGAAGTTTGCTGGATGCTGAGCAAAAGATAGGTCATGATTTCACATTGTCTTCAGCTCAAATGATGAAAAAAGTAAAGGCAAACATTTTCTCAGGGTGGGCGACACTGTAAATCACAAGATTGTAATAGCTTTCACAGCACTTCAAATTTCAAGCAAAGGGCTGTGAGGCAGTAGGTCTCTTTGAAGTGAGCTAATCAATGGCATGATTGACAAAGAACATGTTTGGTATGCGTCAACGAAATCGGCAGGGTCACCGTGTCGTTAACATATCACAAAAATGTGTCGATCAAGCCGCATGGCTTTACCCTTTTCATCCACCAATGGATCTGTCTTCATTTGTGTCGACATATAAGGTCTGGGTTGCCTTTAAAATGATCCAGAAAGGTCATGGACCTCACAGGAGATGAAGATGGGCTGCAAGGGGAAATACTTTTAATTTCGCATCTCAGCATTTAAAAAAGTCATGATGGTGCAAAAAGACTCCTGCATGATGGACACCATGCAAAAGCCAGCGTATCTCCTAAAGGGTTCTTTCAATACCACGAGGGAATAGCATCCGCATAGCAATTCATTAATTCGTGTGTGCCATTGTTGCATGACAGCTAGAGGAGAAGGTGATCTTGAAATAAAGCCTGGATTAGGAACGGGCAAAATAATTCAATACTTCTTGTTTTACTCTTGTATTTCTCCCTTGCTATGATATTCATCGGATATATTTAACTTCCAGCACCACTTGTAGATTCCAACTCCATCCACAGTGGGTCCGCCATGCTGATGTTGCTCTCTGTTGTGTTCGTCGGTTTAGCTGCATTTTTCATTTACAAGTTCAAAAGGTACGTCTGGTAACATTTGAAAGCAACCGTTTACTGAATGTACACATGGATCTGAGACTTCCTGTCCTTACTGTTCCTTTGAATCCTTAGGAAAATCCCTTGGATCCACGTACAGACTGAGGACAGTCATGAGAAGGAGCCTGAGGTGATCAGTACTGTTGGTCAGAATGACAACCTTGCCAAGGTGAAACTCAGTGAATTTCCCTCTCAGAAAGAACTTGTGGAAAAGGAGATGGATGCCAGAAACAGAGGTATGTTCGCTGCAAACATACTACGTTACCACGGTGATTGACAATATATTTTGTGTGTTTCGCTAGTTTGGGGATAGCATTACCGGCATTACATCCAAATGTTAATTATGTAGAAGAAAAAAGAATATAAAGCAAATGATTTACATTTTGATTGACAAATACTAAGTTAAAATGCTGCTATTCTCACTAACACACAAGTGCCCCCCAAAAAATCCTTTGTACACCTTGAATACAGTTTCAATGTACATGCAGATTTCATTCCCCTGATGTGTTCTAAGAAATAGTGGTAGGCAGCAGTGCAGATCCCTGGTTCAAAAATGTCATTGTCAAGGTACTGAATCAGCTCGGGACGCGGGCACAACATCAGCATCCGCAACTAGATATCACAACGACAACTTGGCTTTTTGATCGCTGCGGCTGATACAATTCATTCCACGCCTACAGTGTTTGCCATTTAAAAGTTGCAATGCAGTGCTTCTGACAGAGAGATGTGGGCTGAAAACCTTTTTTCTGGTCACTCAGCACATTGGCCATTACTCACTCTGCAGCTCCTTCTACTTTTCAAAGTCCTTGCTGATGTGAAACAAATTAAGACCTTTATGGCTGTTTTGGAGAGTGTTTATTCATTAAAGCGCAGAACACCATGAGGTCTTTGATTACAGTCTTGCTAGATTTAAGAGACGTGCACCCCACTGTTTTCGGATTATCATCATACTGAAAATATTTTTTACTCAAGTAGTCTTATTTTGCCAAGGATATAAGTGTATCTGATCTATTTGACAAGCTTGCAGTTCAGATATCATTTCAAAGGAGCTCATTACAGCAGGTTACTGTTCAGGTCACTTTGGATTTACCTCAGAACTATGATATACCTAGTTTGGAACTTTATAGATAATGTGAAATATATGTGTGTGTGTGTGTATGTGTTTATTTGTATATATAAAATTCGATTTCAATAATGCATTTTATTAAATAGACTGTCACTTTTACTGTCACATTATTGCTTTCCTACTACACATTGCCCGAACCAGCTCCATCTACCATGTGAAACGTTTTCATTTTAATCATAATACTTTTACAAATTAAGTTAGTGATCAGTAATTGTCATAAGAAGGGAATGAAATTGAAAGTGAAGACCGGAACATTTGGATTTTTATTTAACGATTTCTTGATATGATTTATTTGAATACTGATCTGTTCTTCATGAATAGCTTGATTGCCCACATGGGCTCATGACTCATAAGAAGTCAAAACTGGAAGTTCATTTTGAAACAAGAATTAATTAAGCTGCAAAGCGACTCCGAATGCTCTGGTATGATCCACCGCGCAAGGCAGGGGGTCTTCATTAGGCCTGCTTCACAATCAAATGAATATTTCTGCTAAGATGTTAATTGGTGTATCTTAAGTCACAATATATATACAAACACACCCTAACACAGAAGTACATCGTGTAGAAGTAAATCGTGTTTTCTGTTCATATTTCATAGTAAATCTACTACCAGAGTTGTTAAGTTCACGTCCGCTGTGGCACCCATCATGCTAATTAAAAAATCCCTTGCTGAATGGCCTAACGCTGTGTCAGATCGTTCTGCTCTGTTGTCTGAAATACCCTGTCCCGATTGGCCTATTTTGGGCGAAACCTTTGGCGCATCAGAATTAGGGATTGCACAGCCAAGTATATTTTTAGAATGTATTTTAAGACAGCCGGCTTGAATGTAGAATCTTGTAAGTTTATGATTAGCTAGCTTTCAATTTTCTGAGAATCTTGTTTGTTTGATGTGCAAAGAACTCAGTCGGTCCAGCTTTAACATTCCTCCTGCAACAGCTCAAGACTGTTGGATCAGCCACTTTCCCACAAAAGACACCAGGCCCTTTTTTGGCAACACGCATGAGATAAAGTCCAAAACAATCCAATTTTTGTTCATCGAATAAGAAATCACCAACCAGGCTTTGAGCCGATGTTATAAGGATAGGTTTCTGTGCACCTGACTCTGTGTCCTCTTAAAAAAAAGAACAAAATATAACAGATTTATGCGAACTGTTTCCAAGGAGATCAAGATTATCAATTGCAGCTATTATCATATCTTTAAAGCAAAACAGATAGGGTGTGATATGAATACTGTCACTTCAGTTGGTTGGTCCTGCATTAAGTTGGTTTTATTATTTTGTTTGTTTCCAGGAGGAATCGGAAGAAACATGGAAAGAATTGTAACAAGGGAATTTCCCAACTGTACTAATGTCTAAGACATGTGCTCTGTTAACGAGTAAGTACAGATTGTCTGTGTTTCAATTGTGCTCCGATTGTTTGTATTGTTGGCAATGCTTTCTTTTTTTTTCCCTCAATTTTCACGCTGATAGTTGTTAATCTGTTAGCGAAATTTTTTAAACTCACATGGATAAAGTACTTTATAATACCTAATGATGATTAATCCACTGAGACGTACTCCAGGGCCTGTATTTTGAGGGCTGTGAAACGCAGCCATCAGCTGATAAATGTTCGTAGCTAGATGTTCTATACCTTTATCACTTTAAATACAGCTGACAGTATTTCCTTCTGTTGAAACAAAGATTGGAATTATCCTGTGTCGCAATCTATTTTGTTTGATATTGAAGTTAATGAAGTTATTTTCCCAAGAAGGCGGATTAAATAAATAAATCTGTGATTTGTTAAAAGGAGAATTACCCCCCATCACTGAAATTAATTATAATTGACTCTCAGCACATGCTTAAGGTCACAAAAATATTGCAAAAAAATTTGTTTGTATTTTTCTTTGTGTATCAGTGGTAGAAAAATATAAATAAAAAATCCTTCACAATCCCCTTTAAAATGCATGGTGTTTTGGTAAAGAATGACCACATTTAAGTCCTTAAAATGTCCTTGAGTGCCCCCTCCCCCTTTTTATTTTAATTTTTCAGAATTTGAAAGTAAGTGCACTCTAGCAGCGAAAAAAACAAACACCTTCTTGGTTGGAACAGGTATAAAAAAATGTACCATTTATGACAAACTTTTAGAATTCCATTGTATCATCCCTAGACTTTGCCAGTGTATAGATAAGACCTTGTGAATAAAAAAAAAAAAACGGAAAAAGCTGCTTTTAAAAATATTTTGTACGGAGATACTAAGAATGTCTGTTCTTTTAAGAGAGAGAAAATGGTTAGAACTCCCGTTTCATGGTCGAAGACGACGCAAACTTCCATGTTTGACAAGAGTCGCGGCTTGAATGCATCGGTGAGTCAATATTGAGTCACAGGAATAGTGCAGTGGGGAGATCCTCCTCAAATTTGGCCAGAATAATGCTTCCCTGGGTAGATTATGTTATTTTCACAAAGTGTGTGTTGCTGTGGCAACAGTTGGAAGCAAGGGGCTACATCATGGCTGCTTGCATCTTCAAAATTCTATTGGGGTGATCAATTTATTGAGGGGTTCAGTGTATTTTCCCATGTATGCTCCCACCACCTGAACAGAACTGTCCAATTTGAGTTTAGTTTATCTTTTCATTTGAGGTCTATTTAGGTTCTTTAATTTCAGTGAATTTTAACAATGAGTTGCTGAGAAAATGAAACACATTTTTGCCATGATTTTGTTTATCGCAAAGACAAATGGCATCTCAAAAGTCGTGCTAGTTTTAATTTCAATTTTACTCCCAAAATGAAGATTTAAAACCCACCATCTTGACTTTACGCTCCTCATTAACTTTTTAATGCCCTAAAAATAAAGGCCTTTGAGTTACTATAATGAATACATAAAATCCAAATTGACTGCTATGAATGCTATTATGACTGAAATGGGTAGATGGCTTTGCTCTGTCAGATAATATGGTGCTTTCTCATATAAAGAACGTGGTTTATATCTATATGGACACGGCGTAGAAGCGTGTAGATAATACGAAATGGAATGTAAATCTATACAGTAGCTTCATCTTACTTTATTGTAAAGTCAAGCCCACTGCAGAGGCTGTTGTGTGTTCTCATCGTTTTTAAGTCCAACTTCAAAAGGTTGGTCTTACTTTTCATTCTTTTCCCCACAGTAGTGTGCCCTAATTATCTGTGATCAAACAATATATCCAGGTAGGCAAATGCAGTATACATCATAGTGATTTAAATCTCTCTCGACACATTTAAATAACTTATTAAACACCTTGTTCTGTAGTCTTGTTGTGCAATTTCAAAAGTTGTGCATGACCTTTATCATTGTTAATTTATTTGCCAATAATATGGTCTTGTTCTAAATCACTTTTTTCTTACTGTGAAGAAATTGCTGTTTTGAAATTGTTCAAAATAAATGTATTTTTATATGGAATTTGGGTTTTATTTGCACTATCTCCAATAGTTTGAACATACTCCATCACTGTTCTTCCCTGATAGGGGGAAAGGGAGATCCAGTCAAACTATGAGACTGAAAAAAAAACAACTTTCAGTGTCACATTTCTGTTTCTTGACTAGCTTAAAATGGATTTGGTTTCAAATTGCTGTCTGCTTTTCTGAAACACACGTCTTGAAGAAAAAAGAGAGTATCACACACACACACACACACACGCGCCACCTTTTAATGAACCATCAAAGGCTCTGAAGTCAGATTTAATGGGCAGAGGTGTGTTAACACTTACATCTGACATCTATTTCACACTATCATTCAAGTTCCTAGTTACAGACAGTTTCTATTTAATGGGAACAATTACAGAAGCTGCAGCTGAATGATGAGAAATGGATGTTTTGTAAGAAGAAAAAAAAAACTACTAGCATTTGAATTGCTTTCCTTCCATCCTTTAGAGTCGGGGGGGGGGGCGGCAGAAGATATTAAAATGACAAAGTTATAGAACAGAGCTGTGTTGCTGATTGGCTGAAACAACTCTCCACACACAAAGCCCGAGCAACACAGCTCCCGTTCCCCTGTTTTGCATTTTGTTTGCCACTTCAACAGCTTCGTATCGCACACCAATCTTCATCACTCCAACAGCCATCAGTGCCCCGGGAGTCTTATTCTCGCTCCTACTCTCAGTCTGAATTAACACCAAGGCCTTTTTCTAACTGCCCTGGGATGCTCCGCGGAGCACAATCAAATTGAACAGTGACAATCACTAATGGATGTTTCGGTGCTGCCTGCCTCTATAATGTAGCACTCAATGAAAGGAAACATGCTCATCAATTTCACATTGTGGCTAACACAATATTGCTGGAGGTTATTGTTGTGGGACATTTTTCATTCAAGGTGGTACTCGGGACTGGGGAAAATATTTCTTAATTGTGTGTGTGCATACATGTGTGTTTGCTAATGTGTGTTTATGGAAAAGGGATGATTAATTTGTTGCATGCTGGGAGATCCCGGTTTCTGGTGTATTTGAACCATTCCAGGCTGCTTGTGCTTTTGATTGTTCCACCGTGCCCTACCCATCGTATCGCGCAAATGGACCCATGGACACTAAGCAAGAAAAAGACTGACAGATTTGATTGAAAAGAAATGGTTTGCTGCTTAAAGGTACACATTTCTGTGTTACACATTCACATTCAGATAATAATAAGAAAAAGTTTTGCCCTTCATGAAGTGATTGACTAAATCAAAGGTCAAGTACAAATAAAGCCTGCAGTCGACCACAGGGTTCTCAACGGATCGAACGCAACAAACAAGGGCTGTTGTGTTTCTGCTTTATTCAGTATCTTCTACAAGATTGAATGGAAAAACACACTAACAACCCACTGGATAATCACATCACTTGAAATAAACAAGTTGCCTAGCCTCTGAGAAAGCGGGAGTTACTGTAGCTAACATTTCCACCACTTTTTTTTTCCTAATTTTTTAAGTATCTTGAAAGCGAGGAAAAAAACATGCAAGTATGATCACATGTGTAGTCACAGATCAATTATTGGTACTCAATTAAGGGAACAACAAGCACAAACTTAGAGTCCTCTATCAGTGCGCAGGAACAACATTCGTCTATTGACGAGTTGATTTATGCTCCAGTCTCAACCCGACGATCGGAGTGTGGAACTGTGAGAAAGCCTTTTAGTCAATTTGTCTCGCTGACATATGATGCTGACAACACTTAAAAAGAAAAGTTTTATGAAGAAGAACTTCGGTACTTATTCCAAAGAGACGGTTGCTGACCAAAGCTGGGTGTGTAGGCTGAGCCTTGTTGACAGGAGATACGTCTTCTCTATCTCTTTGTCCCTTGCAGCGAAGGAGATGAACAAGTCTGCAGCCTTTTTTGTCCAATGAGTCCTTGAGGGCGTGCCTAGAACACACTGAAGGTTCCTCGGCATCACTGTAAACTGAGGAAATGCCGTTTTGGTTATGCAGGTATCCTCATGGTAAATCCAGTCTCAAATAAATAAAATGTAATTTGGCAAACACCTGAGAATGATAACAAAGTATGATTATAAAAGCATATACCTAATAAATCTGTAATAGTTAATTATTATGGTACACTGGACCTTTTTCAATGACTGACAGAAATGGTTTTGCCATACTAACACCTTTCCAGTAAAAGTTCAGTAAGTATTTTTTTTGTTTGTTTTTTTATATATAGAAAACGAGTATACAAGGAACACTCCTGGCAACAACAAAAAAGCAGCCTTAAAGGTACTGCACTTTTTAAAAGTCAAATTGCCCCGGGAAAAAATGGTGTGGGAGTGCTGACGCATTTAGAATCTATAAGCATAATTCACAAGAAGCTCAGGATTTTTTTCCTTTTACAATGCTAGCATTATTCCAGCGCCTCATTTGAGTCCACTTAACAAAACTGATTTCTCAGCTCCCAGTCTGTCCATATGTATCAATTATATCCTTTTTGATCAGAAGCTGTTATTGTTGCAATGGCGTATATACGATTTGAAACGACAACAAGACGGGCGTGATGGAATACACAGATCTGGAACCAGGAGTGATCCTTCATCTCTGCTCATTCATTGCAAGCGATCATTTGATGAGGAAACTTGTGATAAGATTTACAGATTGTGCAGAGCTTAATGAATCTGCTTCTCTCACTGTCTTACTTGGATAAGCTACTTCCATATAAACAAAGTAAACTTCACAAAACAAGCGCAACAGAAAAGAAATGCTGGCACAATTTGAGATTTTTTTTTTTTTTTTTTTTTTTTATATACATCAGCTCTGTTCCGCTGTCGGATGTTTTCATATTTGAGCAGGCGCAGCTGTAACCAGCTGAAACAAATAACTTTTACTTCTTCCATTATGGATGTACATTATTTACATAAAAAGATCAATGTCCTTGCAAAAATACAAGTATTTTCAGTCAAAAAGAGTCCCATTTCAAGAAGCAAGTATAAATCTGTACAATCTCCTCAGAGGGATTAGGCAGCACAGTGTGAACTGGTCCATCCATGCATGGGTAGCAAAACACTCGAGACCATTCATTGTGACCATGGTTTCATAGCTTGCTGGAAGTAACTGCCAAAGAAGATGTATTGCTTTCGAGTTGGTCATAGACTCGCAACATTAAAACACATGGGGCGCTTCATCAGAGAGCTTGATGTCTGTGTGAGATGGCAGGTACCCTGGCAAGGGAGAAGAAAGGAGAGCGACAGAGGAAGAATTTTATGTACCCATTTGCATAAGGGTGTATTTCTGCAGGCAAACACATTTATCTTGGATGGGTCAATTATTTAGCTCCGGCAAGAAGTAAATCGTCTGAAACTTTCAACTGAATACTTTTTGATGAAAATGCTTTCACCCCTCCGCTACTTTCCCTGATACACTAATTATTTTATTGGATCAAATAATTCACCCAGACACTCTCATCATCTTGGCTCGTGCGCAAATGTTTTCACTTACCTGGGAACCTCGCTGTGACAAACCCAGGTAGGGAAAATTCATAAATATACAGCAGGTAATCTTGGCGACTCAAAGTGGGGCGGGGGACAATATTGTATAAGCGCTTGAGAGTAAGGAGGCCAGAGCATTATGGCAGAAAAATGCATCATAATAAATTTTTTCATTCCACTCTATAAAAATATTGAGTGACCTTTTTCCATTGAATACTTTTTTTTTTTTTATTTTGTTATATTTTCATTATGTGCAATATGTGTCAGTATGTCAATTTTGCATTTGCCAATTCCTTCTGTTTTCATAAGGTTTCTAGAGCCAATTTACCGACCCACGCAAAGTGTTGTTTAGCAAAGGCTAGAATTATACCCTCAACAAGGACCTCAAAACAAATGACGATTCATGAGAAGTAAATTGAGAGGCCCTCGAATTTTTTTTTTTTTTTTTAATTGGGCAGGCTGTAATTATTCTTGTATTTCGGCCAGGACTGGCCTTATTTCATGCGGTCTGGACACAAAGACAAAGTCAACGGAAATAGCCTCTTTCTTCTCTCCAAGTGGAGACAGTTGATCAGTCATGTGAGTTAAGTTTTATTCATTTCCATCTTCCATTAGACGGATTAAGTATTTTTTGAAAAAGGGGGCAAAAAAAGAAAGAAACTCAAGTCACGATTCCCGCTCTTTCTTAGAGGACATTTCCCAGATGTTTCCAGGTCATTTTCAGTCATATAGCTGGTTTAAGAGCCAGGGGCCGAGGCACTATGGTGTTATTGTGTAAGCGTGCTGGAAGGTCAGTCTTTATTGAGGCTGTAATTATTATTGTGATTGCTGTAATAATAAAAAAATCAAACCAATTAATCCTCAAATTAATTTTTTTTTTCCTTTTTATGAAATAAATAATTAATATACCAAAGAAGGAATAAGCCTTTTAAAAATAAAATTCCTTGACATTCCTAAATTTCCTTGACAAGGAAAATCCAACTTTTCACGTTTTCAAGACATTCTGTCACATACAGTGATTGTTATTCATGATGCAATTAGTCACTAATGTTACTATTTCAAGATTGACATGGTCGGTTTAATAATCTTCTGCAGTAAAGCTGGAGGTGATTTAGATACTTTTTCATGAGATTAACCTTTTGTCTTATTTCGGGAATTTGTCCGAACTGCTGTTTGGGTTGTCTATGAACGTTCCCACTCCTCCAGGTTCATGGTGCTTGTTGAACTAATTGGTCGTCGCGACCGGACATGTTTTAGTGTCCTGAAGTCGTTTCACCTCGGATCAGTCTTCACGAAACTAAACTAGTCCAGTTGCTATAACAAGATTATAAACTTGTGTTTTCCAGCATGTGAGAAAACTGCAAAATAATTTACATGTTTTCAATTTCACCATATCAAAATACTGGAATTGACAATAGAAACATGGCTTGATGATTGGATTTCTTTTTACTGTCAGATTGCATAATCTCAAAGTTTGGATTAACAAATCCAGTTATCCGGCGGCTCAATGCCATTACTGGTAAGGGAGGGTTGTGTCATTGGATTGTGTACCCCAGCCACTGCAGAATAGTAAAAATTTACTGACACAGATGACGATTGCAGGCTTTTTTTTGTTTAAGCGAGGCCTCACACAGGCTGAATAATTTCTTGAAAAATTGTGAATCCCTGTGTATAAAGAAACTTGTAGCTGTAGGGAAGCAAAGATATAAACACCTCTACTCTCTGAATCCAGCTGTACATCCACATGTTCCAGCGAAGTCAGCTTATCCCCCTCAGGGTTTGGGACGGCTATGGAGGTCACTGTCGGGATGACCTCTTGTTCTTTGTCAGGCTGCTCTACTGTATATGTGTTGATGCCGGGAATCTTTCTATAGGATGAGCAGAGGGTATAAAAAAAAAATAGACTTTTAAGAATGTAAGTTAATGGAATCCTGCCATTAAGTCTAATGTTTTCACTCAACATAATGTGTCATGGTCTATTTTTAACTGTTAAAAATGGGAGAGGATCACTTGAAAGCTGGGAACTAGGGCACTTTGTGTTCCACTGGGCATTGCACTCTCACTTTCATATTGTTCACCTCAGTTTCAATCAATTTTTCATTCCCTCAGATGCACCCCAATTCTGCACAAAACCAACATCTTGCATTTCTAATTTTCAGATTTACCCCTCGTGAGTTCGTCCTGCAGCTGTTGCTGTGACACAAGGCAGTTTTTCTTTTTTTTCCAGACAAGTTAATTTCTTAATGTCGTGGCTGAAAGGGAGGCAGTAAAATGAAGAAAAACTCCACAGAATTCTGAGGACTTACACCGTTTTGTCATGACTGGCATGGGATTAGCTGTAGCTGAGGATGCTATTTACTGTATGTCCCTCACTGTATAATATATGTTGTCTCAGGACTTATCTCGTCAACCTTTCCTGCCATTTTGCCGAGGATGCCTCACCTTGAATGGCTGTGTTTAGCATTTCCAAAAGGTCAACCCTCACATTGTCAGATAGATGAATATTGATAACTGCAGGACTCTGACACCCATTTCACCACTCTGGGAGAATTGATTAGACTGTCATTCCCTGTAATATTCTCCAGATTGAGACAGAGGGGAACTGTCTTATTCCTCAAGTTATTATTGTGTCATGGATATCCATAACTCTGAGTTATATGGCATCTAAATACCTTTGGAAAGTTTTAGGAGTTCAGCATTGAGGTATATAATAAGGCGGACTCTTAATGTGCAAACACAAATAGAGCATCTGTCTTCTACAACTCTGAGAGAGACTTTCGTTCTGATTCCATTGCACATGCAGTTACGATATATTACATCAAGCGGTACCTTTTAAATTTGTATATTAAAAAGACTGCCAGGCCCATCAGTACAACTGACACGAGCATTATAACCGCAGTGCTGCTGTGGCTGCTTTCACTGCTGTCTACGAGAGGAGCTTTAAAAAGAGAGAGAAATTAGTGCACATAGAAAATCATAAGTGAGAGAGGAATTATACTGTGTGTGTGTGTGTGTGTGTGTGTGTGTGTGTGTGTGTGTGTGTGTGTGTGTGTGTGTGTGTGTGTGTGTGTGTGTGTGTGTGTGTGTGTGTGTGTGTG